>CAKNXH010061417.1:181364-219641 GCA_932178445.1 Andricus quercusramuli
TCACGATTAGTAGAAAACTACTAATTTGATTAGTGGAAATTGTCCACTTGTGAAATTAGTGAAATTCCACTAAGCAATTAGTAATCCCTGTCATTGCAGTGTGTACTAATTGAAGAGTGAAAAGTCACTAATTATACAGTAAAAATGCACTAATTGTTTAGTGAAAAAATTAATTTTTTCAAAATAAATATAAAATGAAAGAAGATTATGAAACAACACGCAGTAGTATTCCCGAATGGTCACTTATCCAAGTACTAACCGCGCCCAACACTGCTTAACTTCAGTGATCTAACGAGAACTGGTTTTTTCAGTGTGGTATGGCCGTTGGCGATAATAAATGAATAAATTGATCTTGAGTTCCTTTTTGTCTACTGGCCATAGTTGAATAGAACAATAATATGATAATTTCAGGGTGGCCGCTGGACCGGGAATCTCATGAGACCGGGAAAAACCGGGAAATAACAGTGCATTTATTTTTGACCAGGAATTTTACAAATTTAAAAATAGTCTTCCCAACCTGTCTTTCAACCCTTCTCAAATAATTAGATAAATTGTTATATTTTACAATGTCAATGTCAATTTTACAATCACGCAATGTCATATGAGGATATTACTTCAGATTGGTCAAAATCGTTGCAGTTCACTAATTCTTTAGTGATCGCGCTAAGTTACTAATGAATTAGTGAAGCGAAGCTACTAAATCATAGTGAACCATGTTTACTAATTGAGATTAGTCAAACTTTTACTAATTTATTAGTAAAATATTTACTATTTCAATTATAAAACATCAAAATATTACTATTTGGTTAGTGAACCATACATTTACTAATTCAACAAGTGAAATTTTCACTAATTCATATTTAGAGAGTAGTTTAAAAATTTGGTAAATGTATTACCTAATATTTGAATTGTTTGCTCTTTGTAATCTGCCCGACGACAAATTTTCTGATCTCATTACGTACGTTAAAGACGTTAAAATTATTGATAATTTATTTGAGAATTAACATTTTAAAAATGTTGTTCTTCAAATATGTAATTAGTTCCTCCAAATATATTTGAATATAATCCAAGCACGTTTAAAATGTGTTCATTTTTAAGGTTTCATGGAAAACCCTGAATAAAATGGATATCCGCCCGTTACCACGCCTAGTGCAAAAACTATTAGGTCTACCGACTTTATTTTTTGCATGGAGATGGGTTTTGCGTGTCCAATGCAAAGAAAAATATTCAGAACCCTGAGAAAGATACTCATCATAGCATTGCTACGTAAAAACCTAAGAATTAGGCCCTTTTTACTCAAAATGACCCTGCAAGCACGCCTAGCGAAAAACATAATTGAGGCTAACGAATTCCTTTTTTGCATGGAGATGTGTTACAAGTGTCTAATACGAGAAAAAATACTGAGAACCTTGAGGTAAATGTTCTTCGTAGCATTGCTATGCAAAAAGATGACAATTCAGGCCTTTTGATTCAAGAATTGTCCAAATTGACTCAAACGCACAAAATCAACCTACAGGATTGGAGATTTTCTGAAAAAGTAAACAAATTTCTTTATAAACTCCAAGGGTCAATGTTAAGAAAATTATTCTCTCTAACTTGAAGTCAACATGCGAAATTGAAAAATATTCAAAAAAAAATCTTAACTGTACCAGTTTCTACGAAACCCTTGAGAAGGGCGCTTGCCGCCCGCTTCACGAAATGATTTTATTAAATAATTTTGAGTTTTTCGGTTACGTACCCGATACGTTTGGAATACATGTACAATTATCAAATGAAAATGAATTATCTCCGCTAGAATTTCTTATTATTCGTTATTCATGAAAGTCAATAACACTAGTTATAACAATCTTATATATATAGTTAAAAGTTTGTCATAAGGACAACCGCAGGATTTCGCCAGGAGCGGGTGGTAATCTGAAAAATTGCACCCGCTCCCAGCGAAATCGCGGTAAAATTTCAGCTGTAACCACGTCTCACGACCGTGAGATGGGTGGTTACAGTCTGCGCGAATTCAATACGATGATCCGGCTAAAGTCTCGTGCACCCTGAGGACACGGAGCGACCCAAGGACGACCGCCTTCTGCATTCTCCCTGCAAGTGTCTAAGCATTTTGTTGACACGCAGGGATGCTTTTCAGGCTATTAACAAGTGAAACCTTGGCACCTCCAAAAGCGCCAATGATCAGGACGATTAGCTTAACAGAATATTCCGGGTATAACCGTCGCAACTCCCTCATAAGGTCTTTATACCTTTCTTTCTTTTCTTTCTCCTTCGCTGTGACGTTTTTGTCCGCTGGTGCCGAAAATTCGATAACAAACATGGTTCGTTTCTCGAAGTCAAGAAGAACCATGTCAGGCCTCGAGTGCGCAACAGAAACAATTGTCGAGAATATGAAGTTCCAATATATGCGGCACTTCTCATTTTCGACAATTGACTCTATTTCTCTAGGGGCGTTCAGCGGAGAGGTATTTGGGCTAATGCCGTAAGAGTGACAGAGATGGTAATAAAGCACTCTCAGTGCCGCATTGTGCCTTTGGATGTAGGTTGTTCCCGCATGAGCTGGTCAACTAGATAGTATGTGTCCTAGATGCTCGGGGTGTTCATGACACGCTCTGCAGCTATCATCGGGAATATCTTGGCTCAAAATGTGGCGACGGTATGCTAGAGTGGAAATGACACCATCTTGACATGCCAAAATGAAGCCCTCTGTGCCCGACTTCAATCCGGGTGATCTAAGGAAAGCAAACGTCAGCTCATACGACATCGACTGATCTTCCACATTTCTGTGGAAGACGCCGTGCATCTTCTTGTCGAGGAGCTCTTCGCGGGAGTTTTTCTCCTGTGCTTTCTTAATCCGGGCCTTCAGGAGTGAGTATTTAAGATGGATAAGATTTGATGCATTTCGCTTACCCCTGATATTGAAGTCAAGGCCGAGTGTTTCAGCAGCCTCTTCTGCTGCTTTGTAAAGAAACGCCCCTTTGCCTACTTCTTCGTGTTTTCTGACCATTTTAAGAAGAGGATCTTGTCCATTTGCGACAATATGTGCTGTACCCAGAATAATCCTGTTGTGAAGACATTCAAGATTCAGTATTCCACGACCACCTTGACGGCGTGAGATGTAAAGTCGTGGAACAGAAGACTTAAGGTGCATGCTTTTGTTCATGTGCATAATCTTTCGGGACCCGATGTCGAGGGATCTGAGCTCGTCCTTCGTCCATGGAACTACTCCAAATGAATAAAGTACTACTGGGACGGCAAGCATGTTCGTCGCAGATACTTTGTTCCTCGCCGACAGTTCGGAAGACCATATCTGTCGGAGGAGACGTTTGTATCTGCATCGGAGAGTATCCTTTATAGATGTTACGTCCTGAATGCGGCTTTGTGGCACGCCCAGGTATGTATAGGTCTCTCCAGCGCAAAGGTGTCGTATAGCGTTTCTGTCAACGAGTTCAGGATCTTCGAGGATGCCGTTAAGTTTTCCTTTTTTTCAAATTAACCTTGGCGCATTTCTCTAACCCGAACTCCATTCCAATCTCTTGAGTGTACTGTGTGACAATTTTTAGAGCTAGACGTAGTTTCTCTTGATTTCTAGCATAGAGCTTAAGATCATCCATGTAAAATACATGAGTTACCTTATGCTTTCGGCAATCTTATATATATATATATATATATTCGGTTAAAAAAAACTTTCGTCTTCCAATTTATTGAAATTCATAATATTAATAACTACTTGGCTTATTTACAAACATGTTCAAAAAAGACGAAACTATTTTTGATATTATTAATAATAATTTCACTATTGCGCATCCTTTTGTCGTGAACGGCGCTCTCTCAATTTACGGCAGACCTGTTTCTGTGGTCCGTAATTCGAATAAAGTCGCAGCTGCCGGTTTATGGCGTTTTACAAGCATCCCAATCAACACCGTTAACTGCATTTTAACTAATTAATTATAATTTTCAAACAATTTTTTTGTACAAAATAAAAATATCATATGCAAATTAGTCAAGAAACTTCAAAATAAGTTCAAGAAATTAATTACAATCCACGATACATGCGGATGAAGATTCGAACAGTTTTCGCCAATATGATACAAATATTTCTGTAATATTTTAAAATAATGTAATAAACCATATTTTTAGTATACTTACAAGTAACAATGGATAGATAAGCTGAAGGGTTAATTAAATATAAAATTTTAGCTTTCGTAATAATAATTACTGAAAAGTTTTGAATTTTTTATATACTATAACCCATATACTGACTTCTGGAAGAATAATAGATCGATTGATTCGTTTCGCTATAGCAAATGAATTCGTAATTACGATAACCTTATACTCCAGCAATTAGAAAAATTTTCTTCTATAAAAACATAAAAAGAAAGTTTCAGAGTCATACAGTATAAGCTGATCTTGATATCAATGATAACAGAAATTTTCATTGAATCAAGAAAATACTGGTACAAATACGGACGATACAATATTTTCATGATTCATGTAAATTTTTCTTGTCTCAAGAAAATGAAATGAAATTTAAAAAATCAATTTTTTTTAATCTAGTGCATTTTCTTAAGGCAAGAAATATTTTCTCATATTAGGAAAATATTGAATCTTTCATGTTCATAACAATATTTTATTTATTTATTATTTTCCCGTGCATAACATGCCATTCAAAAAATCTGAAAATCTCATTCTCTTTACGTGCAATATAATTGAAAAAAACTGCCAGGGTCGGCCGCGCGTCTTGAAAGTTTGAGCGCGCCTAGAGCACGCGTCGGGCGGATCTCGCACTTCACGCTGGATAATTCATTCACCACGCGCTCCACGCTTCGTCTATGTATTCCCCCAAAACTGTGCATAAACCTTTTAAAATCAAAAGTCAAACTATTGTCAACTGTAATTTTTTAATTGTTAATTCTCTTTTGTTAAAGCTTTCGCACTTCACACTTGATTAAAGTATGTCCAAAACGAGAAATTTCTTATATAATTTGAACTCTATTATATTAAGCGTGTCTTATATCAATTCATGTACACAAGACCGGGACTGCTTATTCAGATACTTCAAAATAATGTGCAACAATATTTTTATTATTCGTAATTATTCCAATATTTGTTCTTTATTTTTCATTAATCTTCATTTTCAGTTACCCTAGGAAATATATTATATCAAAAAATTTGGACGTTCTGCCGGGAAAGGCCCTGATATGGCCGATTCTAGTTTAGGAGATATTCATGTTTTTTAAAATCAGGCGTATACTGCATCTATTGTCACTATACTCACGTATATACTGCAAGGTCAAATTCATAGTAGCCATAGGTAAGTGCGAGTGAGATGCTAGTAGATGACGCATAATACCATCTCCGTCGCACTCATTATTATGACTATTAGGAATTTCGCCTTATTGTGTATATTTAACAAATTATATAAATATACAGCTATGATGAAGCGACAATTTACTCAGAACACTGTCTACCCATGGCATTGTTAGTGGTAGAAGGAGTGTACGAAAGGCAGTTTTTATTGAAAAACTAATTCCTGATTTATCGCATCGTCAGACTACAGATGGACAGACAGTCGAGAATTGATGGAAACTGGATAGGACCAAATTCACATGAAATTTGTAACTTGTATCATAAATGAAAATATTATAAAAACCTTTCTAGTTGTTAAGAAATCATATTGAAAATTGTAATTGCATAGAAATTTGACATGCACACGATTGTAATCGTTCCAAGAATTGCGTCTGGTGATATCGTTATCCTTGACTACCGAAGTGGGAGATGCGGATGTTAGCCAGAGTTCATAGTGCATACATCGGCATAGTACTGACTTAGAGCTGTTTCAGTACTGAATGTCACTACTTGTAGAATACCGACACAAGTGTTCCGCCAATGGATGGCAGCATACTGAATAACAAGTTGTCCAAAACCATTGGCGTAGCCAGCACTGAGGGGGCCCTGTATCAAAGTTTCTTGAGGGGACCTTGAGGAAACTCGCGCTCTCATCTATGGGAAGAGGTCAAGAGAACTCACCCTGAGTCCCCGGAGGCCACTGCACGCAGGCCATCGGCAAAGAAATTGAAGACCCGCAACAATGGTCAACCCCGAAGAGCGAACTGAAAAGGGTGCAACTTACACCCGAAACAACCAGGAGGAGAAAGGAGATGAAGAGGCGAGCTCGCCCCAAATCGGTCTTAGTGAAGCCAGCTGAGCGTTCGAGCTAGGATGAGATCCTGATCAGAAGGCTGGAGACCCAGGTACAACCAGAACATAACCCTCGGCGTAAAAATCAAGGGTATCAAGCAGACCATGAATGGGGATCCTAACGGGACCAGATCCTGCTGGAGATGCGGCAAAGAGGGCTACAGAGTTGCGGAGTGCGCCAGAACGCCGCAGTGTTACCTCCGCGCCGTAAAGGAGGAAAAGCCCCGTACTAACTATCCGCCGGGGACGAAGAGATGCTTGGTGTTTAGAGAGGCCGCCCCATCGAGGAAGCCTGAAAACGGCAGCATAGTAGCCTATCAGACTCAATCATGATGTCGAAGGTCGACGAACCCGTTGCGGGACACCGTCATGCTCCTGAGAACGATACGCACATCTGGTTGAGTGGGAAAGGCGACAAAGGCCAGGCTGACAATTGCAGCAGGACGCCAAAGCACGGCTCTGAAGTCATTTTAATGCGGTTCCAGGGTCATCCTCTATCTGGCGAAGGAAGGTGAGTTAGTGGGTATTATTGTTTTTTAGGTCGAGTCCCACAATCAGTTCGTCAACGTATCCTTACCTCCCAAAAAAATGTAAAATACCGGTACGGGATATTCGCCGAAGATTTAAAAAAATTTGATGATTTCTTCAGAAAGAGGACTAAATGGACAGTCTCTTTTTTAATAATCCCAAACTTATGTTCAAACATTATGGCAGTTTTTAAGTGTTGGCAAGGTTTGTGGAGATATGGGGACGGCGACTGACAATTGCGGCCGCTAGGGTCGCTAGTGCGCGTGGAGATGGTGGCGACGATTCCAACGGTGGTAACGTCTGCTATTCGAATTATATGAGTCCTTCATAATGCAGCGTTGATATGTGATTGCTTCAAGCACTATTTTCGGAATGTCAGGTGAGCATATGTCATTTGCGTTTACAAATAAAGGAGCAAATCGCTTTCCAAATAATAGAAAACTGAGAAAACCGTAGATAATGCTTTGTTCTTGTGTACAAGGTATATCTCCACTCACGCTGCTGCTCTCTAAGCTGAGCTTGACAAATCGCCGTCTTCATCTTGATATTTTTAAAAACACAGTTCTTGAAACTTCTCCAAAATTATAAAATGTATTTGACTTGTACTGAAAGATAGTTCACAAAATCACAATGATGAAGCACATAAGTTAAGGTCGTCGATTTGCGAGCGTTAGTTACAGGATTATGCGTAGGTGAGTACCTATCCCCCAACGTGCGTGCGAATATTCATGAATCATATAAGCATTAAAACATACAATTGCTGATTAAATATTAGTATATCGACAACATGTCAAAAATTCAATCGTGTACTTTATAATTAATTATTTTTTGAGAATAATGTTTTTAACATAATTCCAGCCAGTACTATATCTCAGTATTCATTTAATACTGCAAGGCAAAACGGAACTTAGTTATCATGGACTTCACCAGTATACTACCCGTAATGACTATAAGTCCTGGCATAGTACTGGCTAAAGACTGCCGTTATCGGTAGAGCAGGGTCCATCATCACAAATAAAAATATAAAAAAAAGCTAAAATGGCCATACATGATTCTATTTTCGTGCCGACTGTACTATACGGTGGCGAGACATGGACCTGTCAAGAAAAGGACAGGAATAAAATCAACGCGATCGACATGAAACCTCTGCGCATAATATGCGGGAAAACACTGATGGACAAAGTCCGAAACGAGACAATTCTCAAAGAATGTGGTACAAGAGATACGCTAGTTGACATATGGGAAAGAAATCAACTAAGGTGGTTCGGACATCTTGAAAGAATGAAAGATGAGCGACTGACCAAGCAAGTGTATAAAGGTAAAGTAAATGGCAGAATGCCCAGAGGTAGACCGCCGAAAGAATGGTTAGAATCTGTGAATGAGACACTAATACGAAGAGACATGAGAAGCCATAGATATACAAGAGCCTGCATGAAAAAATGCATGGACGTGAATGAAGCTAGAGTAGTATGCCAGGACAGAAAAGTGTGGCGACAAATAGTTTGTAAACAGAATAACAGTGGAGTGAATGGTGCCTGAAACAAAGACCTTGGATACTAATGGGCCCAAGTGGGAAACCATACATAACAACCTTGTGAGGCTCCTCACTTGGGGTGATAGCTAGAGAGATTGATCAGCAACCTGGGTCGGAGCAGTGTTGCGGAATGAACTTGTCATTGAAATAAATAACACGAGAATTCCAGATCAATCTAAAACATCTATACCTAACACCTATATACCTATATACCTTATATCCATATACCGACCTACCTTATACCTATATACCTATATACCTATATTCCTATTCACTAGTTTTTCCAACCGAGCAAGTCACGCCTACCCCGAAAGAGAAATGGCTTAATGGTATAATAATAATAATGCCAGTACCCTACTAAAAAAAATCAGAATTCATGAGAAATGTTCAGAAATCGTTAGAGCTTGGGTTCGAAGGATAATCCTTTTATTAGGGGTCCAAGAATAGAATGCCATAAAACCTAATCCCTTTTATATTTCCCAGGTTATTTATATTATTTATTTATATTCATTTGTGCATATTCTCTTTTTGCTTATATTTAATTATTAATATTTATATATTGAACGACTCTGAAGGTGAATCTGAAAATTTTGTCCGTTTTGACGTATCTCTTTCTCTTTATAAGATACATTATATTTAATCTAATTTTAAATTTTTTAGGAAAATTGTTAGGTATCTGAAATCGTCGAAACCCGTAGATTCTGAATTTCTAACTTTTGAATCTGTATATGCAACATTGCAAAAAAATTTATTTTCAATTTTTAATACCTTTAGGTTGGCCTACCTCCGGTCGTAGCCGATGAGCTATCTGATAGGATGTAAATTAGCATATCTTCAGAAATCGTCAAACTTGTCAGGAATGGTCAGGATGTTCAGGAATCGTCAGAACTTCTGACCATTTGTGACGATTCCTGACTTTTTTTTAGTGGGGTAGTAATACCCGATTTCTATCAGTACCACGCCAGTGAAAAAACCGTCAGGCGATACAGGCCCATTTGCCTCAAACACAATCCTTAGACGACTACAACTGGCTCATGCTCATTTACTTAACAATGTACACTTTCCTCAGCCACGCATCATAACTATACACGTCAATAAGTCAATAATGAAAAAACTGTTGAAAAAATATTATATGTAGCTTCAATTCTGTTTTAGTAAGGCTTGGATTAGTCTTTACCCAAGACAAAAACTCACTTTGCATCAAAATAATATCTTTTTAGCGGTACTCACACTCCAAGTAATGAAGATTCTCGAGCGAATCGCCGCTAAGTACAAAGAAAGGCTACTGAGAATCATTACCTGGAAAAATCATGCTTGTAAAACTTTTCTTGATTTTCGGCACAATTCTCAATCGATTTCAATAAATCTTGGCAGCTGAGTAACGAAACATTTTTTTAAAGTTTAAGCAATGGCAATATAGTAGCATTTCATAAATTCAATATCTGAAAAATTCACAAGTTTATTTAACTTAAGTCAATCAGTGGAAATATAGACTAACTCTTTAGTGATTTCGGTTACTAATTAATTAGTAAACTTTTCATTCTGATTATTCCCGATACAGAATGGTGGGCGTGAAGTGAAAACTGAGGCACGTGCTGTTGTGTTTTATCGAATTTCGTGGTGTTTCTGTGAGTGCACACATTAACAATGTTTAGTTGACAGTTGGACTTACAGAAGTTACTGGGGCAAAACTGTTAATCTTGCTAAATTCTTTAAAAAATGCGTATGAAAGGTTGCTTGACTGGGTTGCACAGCATATCTTAGAAGGTACTTTTTTCGTGAAAGGGATTATTTCCAACTTGAACAAAGCAATGACTGTGTGTGTAAGTAATTCGAATTTTTCCTGCCTGAAGCAACACCTTATAAATATGAATATAATGCTGGTGGACTTGACGTACTCACTAAATTTGAATCAGTCAAATGGCACTGGTTGTCAACGAAATTTCACTGATTTAAAACTCGGGTAATGGGTGCCTGACAATTAGTGAAATGTTACTTATTCATTCAGTGAAATAAACACTTCTTAAAGTTGGTAACATTGCATCGTGTTAATTTAGCAGCCATGATAAAATAAGATCTTAGTAGATTTAATTAAATAATCATACTAAACACATGAAACCCATAAATGTGATCAAATTTGAAAAAGGTGAGAATTTTCGATGCTTATAAATCACAACTAACCTCACATATTACTTCACTCTCAAGATTCGACTGTCATGTACACACCTATTAATCAAGTACTTTTTATATGAGTTTAGAGTATATTTTTTCTGCAGTTATTTCACCACTTGTAGCTTGGAAATTGAAAAATTTACTTCATTAAGAAATTATTTTTGTACTTGGGTAAAAGAATAACAACAGCGCTTCACTGTAAAACTCAGAGGTTATGTCTCACATGTTTTAGGCAAGTGTTACTGAAGTGATTACTGAATAAGTCTGAAATCACTGATTAATCAGTGAAATGTCTAACCGCTATTTCGATTATTGAATTTTTCACATATCTAAAGAGTAGGCCATTTATACTATTCACAATATCGCCTAATCTTTGTTTCAATGATGTTTAAAATTTTACAAAATTGCGTTCTTCTATGATACTTTTCTATTTCTCGCATATCCTATTTATGTAACCTTCCTTCAATTAATATATACTGTCCTAAATAAATACATATACTTTCATTAGGCAATTTTTTAGTGTGCCACTGCCGAATCAGTAAAAGTTTCGACTAATCGAATTAGGAATATTCTAATAGTATATACTGGCTCTCTTTTATCTATTCAAAGTTACCCAGTTGAAAGCATTAAAAATTAATTAGAAATAACAATACATACTGGGCTGAGAATGTAACCAAAAAGGTAGAGAGGCCAACCAAAAAGGTAGGGAGGCTCTAAGTTGGTCACTAGGAGGGGAGGGGGTGAGTTTCATATACCCTGAAAAAAGGCGAGGAGGCTGGCCTCCATGGCCTCCATACAATCTCAGCACTGGATACATATTCAAGTAAATGAAGGCAATTATTTTATAGATTACCCTCTAGAAATGTTTTAGATAAATTAAAAATACCGCTGAGAAGTACTATGGGTGTACTCACTATTACTGGATTTAATTATGCTTATTTCACTTATTTTTTCAAAATAATGCTTATATCTAATATCGAAAATCGTATTTCTAGACAATCAGAGAGACCATCAAAACGTCAATCAATTTTTCTTTTTTATTGCAACAAACAACTTCATAAGTTATAGTAGTGTTATAATTCAAATATTACTTGGTCAACTTTGATTTCACAAATCCATGTAATTTTACTTAGGAGATTTATTACATCGCATAAATTTTGGTGAGATCTAAAGAGCCTTAACTTTCAAAATGGGTCATTCTCCGTCAATGTGTAAATTTCATACGTGCAAGCCCCCTGGTTTCCAAAAATTGAGTAACCTCAATAAATGACTAATAGGAGTGCTTCCTGTATTGATACTTTATAAAAGCTTTACCAGCTTTAAAAAAGTATCAATACAGCAAGCATTCTTATTGGTCATTTATACAGGTTACTCGATTTTTGGAAATCAGGGGGCTTACACATATAAAATTTACACTTTGACGGAGAATGACCCATTTTCAAAGTTAAGGCTCTTTAGATCCCACCAAAATGTATGCGATGTAATAAATCTGCTAAGTAAAATTATATGGATTTGTCAAATCAAAGTTGACCAAGTAATATCAGATTTAGTTATATATTTATTTAGTTATCATATTAGATGAAGTTTGATGCAAACCATGAATTCGTGGTAAACATTAACGAATTCTTGGTCGTTGCTAGTCCCAGTCCCCAATTACAGGGACACTACTCCTCACTATGCCTTCGTGTCGAAAACGAATTATGTTTGCTGTAAAACGATTCTTTTTGGGACAAATGAAAATCCGCCTTACTTCAAATTTAAGAGGAAATTCCATGTACCAAGAGACATGGTTGTTACACGAAAGGAAATTTGCCTGAATATAATTCTCAATATTTCACAGATCGGCATCTCTTTTTCTAGATGTAAACTCTAATTTAAAACAAAATTAGTTTTGAATTCTGAAAAGCATCTTTTACTAAAATCTCATGTAGAAAATCAAATGTTGGTAACGTGGAGTATCGAGGAAGTCATAAAGTAAAGTTTGTGGACGAGAAAATTAAATGAGGCTCATATCGACACAAGCTCACCGGAAACAAATTCTGGGGTTAGCCGCACCCTTACGGAGCAAGTAGGGCTGCACGTTCAATAATTTAGTAAGGGACTTTACGCTTATATACATACATGAATACATACACATATATACATATAGTATATGACTAAATCTGGAATGGATATATCTGCATTATACATTCTACGCGATTGAGGTGCTCTGGTTGGCGTTGGCGCTTTCGGCTTCAAACCTTTAAGCTCGTTCACACAGCAGCCACCTCTTTGGGATGACGGCACTGCTAAATGAACGCGGCTTTGAGTACTGCTGCGAGCATTGAACGAGGATGACATGGTTAAAAGAGCGCAATTGAAAGCGTGAACTTCTTTCCCGCTTCACCGCTTTAAATGTCAAGCAGCAACCAAGATGAACTTCTGTCTGTTAAGCAGGTTCTTCCGGCTCAAACATCAGTACCTCTTTTGTTTTTACTTAGGAAAGGTGGAACGAGTGACAGTTCATTAGTAACACTATGGATGAATAGTGCAACGTCAAGGGCACACCCTATGTGAGTACGACTGAGCAAACAATTATGTTATGACAATAAAGGTGCGAGACACTTTAAAAGCCCTCCTTCATTGGTTCTTAACCTTATGGCAAAATACCTTCCTGGGATTATTGATATTATTTAGTACAGAAGAAGATAAGCAGTTGTGCGATGAAAAGATTCTTTTGTATAACAGTACTAGAAAAGTCACTTAGCAAAATTTTCACTCATTCAAATTTAGTGATTTATGATGACCAACAGATATCATTTTATTTGAATGACAAATAAGAAAAGGATCTTTATGAAAAATACAGTTAAGGCAGCCTGTAGTCATTCCGAAAAATTCGGGTAGTTGAAAAATGGGATGGACTACTCATCCCGAATTTCGGGACGAGACACTTCGTAAAGTTAAACATGAAAACAACTGGCAATGAATAAACGCTCGTCTTCAAGTTCATAATTAAAAATGGTTTTTATTTTAGATTTATGATGTCCAGAGTGTATAAACATTAGGGTGGTCAAAATGTACACAGTACAGTCGCATCGACTGCCAGGGTCATTAGCGACTGCACTATAGGGTTAATTAAAAACTGTAGGGTATCTGTAGGGTAATATACCAAGGGACAGAAGCGAAGCTTTCTGAAAACACAGCCAGCGTCGCTTCCTGCTTCGGGAATCGAACCCGCGCCATCGTGGCTGCCAAGGCTGCAGTGTTGGAACATGAGACAATCACGATTCCATCTGACCCACGATGATTCCCTATAACAGATAAGTACTCAGTATTACATTTTTGTAAATTAAAATTTAGTCGCCAATTAAGGAATTTTCAAGGAATAATTTCCATCCAATGACTTTTAATGTTTACCCTCCAACCCCCTTGTATTGAGCCCGGATAATGCCTGAAAAAAATTCAAATAAGTTTTATGTGATATTTATTGTGGAAGACCGTTTTCAATTAATCATTTACTTCCGCCTTTTCATATGAAAGTGGAGAAAAATCTAGTTTTTTTAAATCTTTCACACTATTTCGCTTATTATCCAGTATTTTCTTATTTTAGAACATATACCCTTTACTAAAGAATAATCATTTTTTTAAGCAATTTTTTTTAGTTACGTTATCGACAGTTAGTGTTTCCAATCGATTTCGTTGGTAATAGAAAATACTGATTAATAAGCGTCTTAGTAAAAGATACAAAAAAAAAAAACTAGAATTATCTACATCCTTCCTCTGAAAAGGAGATAGTGAAATTAATTCTTTAAATAATTGCAAATCATCTTTCACAAAAAATATCACTGTTAATATTCATTACCTGCATCATTAATTTCAGTAAATAATAACTTTTTACGATTCAAGGCTTGAAAAAATGGTTTCAACAAATAAAAATTGTTTTAAAAATTGCCAAATGCTCTAAACAAAAAATATAACATTCAAAATTCGTTAATTTTGTTAATAATTCCAGAATATACCAAGTTTTCACGATTTTATAGAAAACAAAATTATACCAATAGAAATTGTTTACACAACTGCAAAATATGTTTTTGAAACTTGTACTCTTGACATGCATCAATTATATATCATTTATATCGCAAAATAATACATTCTGACGATTTACTGAAAACAAAAGATTGTTTAAACAATTTAAAATTAGTTAAACAATACTTGAAAGTTTGTAACTTGTCGAATAAAAGTGATTATTGTTTAAAAAATTAGGGCACAATATAAGAACGTTTTGGGGGAAGGGGCAAAAATTAAAAGCTCTTACGTGGAAATTATTCCTTGAAAATTCCTCAAGAGGTGACTGGACTTTAATTTACAAAAAGTTAATCACAAGAACTTATTTTTTTCGTAAACCTCTTCAACGTTTTAAACCTCCATGTTTATTCCATAAGTCCGGGGCACGGATTACTATTGATCGATTTGAAAAAAATAGGGAATTTCTTTTTCCGAAAGAAAAAGAGGAGAGTGGGGAGATTAATCACCAAAACTTGAAAGTCGAATATTTGGAACACACTGATAAACATGTTTCTTTTGCCTTTCAAAAACAATATAAATATTTTTGTTTGCCATTTTCTTTATGAAATATAATAATAAAGAATATCTAGTTCTCTGTAATAAATGGCAATCACTTTTACGGGTATTAAAAAAAACAATATACATATCTTCATTAACAAAAAACGTCTAATTTAATTCAAATTTTATTTTTTCTAAAAAGGGTCTACACTTTATGTTTGTTAATTAGTCGAAACGTTTAAAAATTGTCAAAAAGTATGATCCCATAAAGAAAAGTCGAGTTAGTGGGACGATGGTCATGGGGGTTAAGGCATAGGCTTTAGACCCACTCCGTCGGCTTGCGGGTTCGATTCGCGCCTCGCACTCTGGAAGAGTCTCGGTGGCCCATGCGGTGAACACTTGCCTAGCAAGGGAGTTGTTCATCTCCGGAGAGGCGTGGGACCGGTACCTCCAGAGAAAAAGGTTCTCTAAGTAATTAAGGCTGTTGCTCTTGGTGGTTCGGAATCCACCTTAAACTGTAGGTCCCCCTCCCACCACCAATTAAGTGTGTGGGGGTGTGTAAAGGAATAGGGAAGAGATACAAGAAAAATGTAAAAACCCTTAGGGGACACATTAGAAGCTTCCAAAGAAGAAGAAGAAGAAGAAAAGTCGTTCATAATACTTTTTCACTTAGTTTTTAATCTGGAATAACACATGCAAAGCAATAATTTAACATTTTTAAAACTAAATTCTTTTTAGATTTAATTTCATTAATTTCAAAACGGGCTCGAACATCGAACTTCATTTTCTGTAAGTAAAAGAATCTGTTTCCTCTAGATTTTCTACTAAATCTCAATTTTTGGAAGGCTTCAATCCCATATTTCCTTAATGGTTACTTAAACTGCTAATTAACTCTATTAGGGACTTTCTGAAAAGAAACGCTATAAATATGACATATTTATATACTAAAGACTATCTCATTACCAACTTTGCAAATTTTAATCAGTCAAGTTTTTTAACCAATTTCAGTCAGTGACTGAATTCCAGCTGTGTACCAGTTACATTTTGCTTATGAGTATCAGTACGAGGTGGAAGGAGAAAATTTATTCTTCTAACTCGTACGCTTAAAAAATTTAGACTGTTTGTATTGAATAACGTCAGAATATCGTAAATTAACAATATAATTAATGCAGTGCAGTGACATTTATTTCAGCTCCAAAAGTCAATGTTGATGATGCTTAAAATCTTTTCCTCTAATTTTAGGTTGTAGAGACTATACAACTTTACGTAATTAAATTGTAAACAACATCATATGGGTCATTGTCCAAAAGTTGTGAAATTTGAAGTTTCAGTCGTTTGACCCATTTACATGATTCAACATATTTGTTGAATAATAGGACAAGGGAACCAAATGCGGATCAGGTTTCAGAAACTACTTGTTTAAGAATACAATTCTCAATTTCTCAATAATATCACTGTTGCATGCGCCCGAACTCTAATGCGGTGTTCAGCACTAAAAATGCTCTAGAAACGAAAGTCTTTTTTCTCTAATTGCTTCAAGAGCATTTTGTAAGGACATGGTGCAGCTAATCGATAATCCTGAAAACGTCACAAGAATAAGAAAATAATTTGAAAATCAGTTTTCAAAAAAATGCGATCCTAATAAAACGGATTCAAATTTATTTAAAGTTGTTTCTTTTTAAACTTTAGTCACATTTACTTTGTAAAAAAATATGGACGAATGGAACAGATTATTACTTATGTTTCCTTTACTGCAAAATTAAAATTACAAAATCATGAAAACTTTTCTCTTTTGTAAATTTTTATCACAAGCATAATAACTATTACATCATTTTTTAATTAAATTTAATAACATCAGTGACTTACGAAACTTTTATGAAAGTATGTTGACAATCCAACAGAAAAAAAAGAGTTAGTATTAATTTATAAGCAGTGGCGGCGTAATGGGGGGGGGGCGATGGGGGCGGTCCGCCCCGGGTGCCAGCCCCTGTGCCAAGCACCAAGGGGTGCCAATAAGGGGCAATAAGGGGTGACAAAACCAAAGTGTCACCCCGCAACCGCCCTGGGTGCCAACCCACGCTACGCCACCACTGTTTATAAGTTTTGAAAATCTTGAGTAGAATTTAAGGTTAGGTATGAAATCACTACTTTCCATGTTTGACGCATTCTGGAAATAGTACAAGTTCGTCAGAACCTTATTAATTTACTAAAACTTCTTGATTTTACGAATATTCTCTTAAAGTCTTATGATTGTCAAATAACTATCTATTGAAATATTAAAGAATTTGTCACTTACCGTAATTTCGCCCAACTCAACCACACTGAGAGATGTCAAAGTTGCCACAACTTATACCAAAAATTTTTGTTGTATAAGCAATGCAGCCACCTAGAACAATTTAGTTTTAGGTTTTCAATAATTAGTTGGGCTAAAAATTTCACACAACTTTTTAAATCATTATCTCAATTGACGGTAAAAAACAAGATTGATCCGCATTTGGACATTGATCCGCATTTGGACCCTGATCCGCATTTGGTTCCATTGCCCTACTAGAATAAAGTACTTATATCAAAGTAGTTTTCAGGAAAGTTTAAAAATTTTGGTTGCTTTTGTTTAGAAATGGGCAACATAAATATAGTCCAAATTTCCACTTGGTAATATGTCCCCAAATGAAAATTCTCACAAAAAATGGAGAAATTATTGATAACAAATTTTTTTGAATAATTTATATTTATAAAAATTATTTGCCTTAAGTTTAAGAATCTAGAAAATAATAAAAGACATAAATATTCATATTCTAGAAGTTCTTTATTATTTAAAAACCTAAAAATCTGAAAAAAAATAAATAAAAAACCAATAATTTTATTCCTGTGTAAGTATTCACGTAATCACATAAATATAAGTTGTTTGTACGTTGATAAACTTTTGTAAAATGATACTCGGTGACACTCTGCGGTAAGACTTTTTTATTTTATGTACCACGTAATTCTTGATCTTTTACATTGGTATTTTCGTACTATTTTGGGTTTAAAAAAATGAAAAAAAATACTTCAGTTGGTTTTTCGAAGTTCGATTTAAAAAAATAATAGTTCAAATTACACAAATTTTTGGCGAAGACCCATATAATGACTTATTATTTACATTTTGATAGACTAATACATTTATAGAATGATTAAATATAATTCTTTCATAATTTTTTGTCTTTCGAAGTATATTTTGACATCCTTTCCAACGTCGTTTTCAATTTCCTTTCTAAATGTCGTTATTGACGTAGAGTTTTTGAATACGCGGAAAAAGCATTATTCCATAACAAAGTGAAATCTTATACAAACCCCCTGTTTGTATTCATACTAAATACATGTCAAACATAATGTATGTTTTGCAATAAAAAATGGATTGCAAGAAAATTGAAATAAAAGATATAATTAGTCGATAATGTATTTATTTTTAAAATAACATCACATGAAATGCAGACATGACATTGCATGAAGGTCATTGAGGCCCGGCCTATCTACAGTCTACACGTAGTTTTTTGAGGGAAGGCCGAGATAACCAATTCATTTCAAAAACAAATTTCTATTTATTACAGCATATCAATTGAACCCATCAAATGATAAACACAACAATTGGGATCAATTTTCCTCCTCGCCATCATTTCCGCTACGTATCGATCGTAGTCTTTTGCCAATCTAGCAGTTTCCTTTTTGTCTTCAGCAGTTTCCTTTCTGTCTTCAGCAGTTCTATGTCCTTCATTAGTATGTTTTTTGGTATTGAAAGTCGTCTCTTTTCCATTATTATGTCCAGATTTCACAGAAATTCCCGTATTTTTGATGATTTCCAAATCTTCTGAATCCGACGGATTTGGTATCGGTACCGACGAAGATACTTCTGCAGAAAAGATAAAGAGATATATGGATTTACAAGGTTGAAAAGTGATTTTAGTTAAATTAATACTTCACTTTCGTTAAATATATATCAAACTAGACACTAAAATCAGCTATAATTATTTGAGTAATTTGAAACTAATCTTAAGCAACCAGGTGTCTATAAATCTGATAAACTGGCACAAAAAATCTAAACGAATTATTAGATAATTTGACGAGAAAGTTTTAACACATCAAGTATAGTTATAATTGTATAGCGCGCCTCTTCCTCGAGATCATAATGTAGTACCCTCTACCATGTACCGATGTCGCCAATATTCACAGTCAAAATTTTCTGACTGTATCTCGTCTGCTATATTTCGTCATTCTTCTTCTTTGTGCCGTGAATGTCGCATATCAGATTTTTAGTAAAGTGAAAATGAGTCAACATAGACGAGGAGACTACTCATTAGGAGATGAGGAGGAGTTCCAACGGTTAAAAGAACGCATAAGACGATTGGAGACAAAGTATGACCACCATCGCCGAAGGAAAAGACACTGTAAGTAAAACGATTTTGAGGTTAAAGTATCCACGAGGCTATCGCTATCGCAGTCCAGGTCCAAGCCATAGTCGACATTATCAAAATCGCAGCCCAAGTCGAAGCAACAGTCGACATTCATATAATCGTAGTTCAAGTAGAAGCTACAGTCGGAATTCGAGAATTCGCAGTCCAAGTCCAGAACGAAGTCGAAGTCGAAGTAGAGTCAGTCGACATAGTCTTCGTAATGCTGATCCTGAAATCGTAAACAGAGGTAAGAAAAATCCTGAAGATTCTATTCGAAAGCAAACAGATCTACAGACTCCTCCACCTCCCCCGCCTGCTGGTAGCAATGCCTAATATATGCCCCAAAATAGCACAGGGTCTGCCAACCCTTCTTTACCAGCCGAAATGGATAAAGAAGATAGTTTGGGCGCAGAGGTACTCAAAGTCATTGGAGAGCGACTTGTACCAGACACGACTTTCGCACCAGCCATCCACACCGACCTGGCGATAAGGTTGGAGGAAGTTGTTAAAAAAGGCTTGCCGAAAGAGGAAAGACAGGCTTTATTAAAAAAATACTCCCTCCCCAAAAATGCTTTATTTTTCAATCCTCCAAAACTGAATTTTTAAATTCAAACAGGTCTGAAACAAAAAGACGCTGTCATTAAAAGAGATAACAGAATTTCAGAAAAGCAGGAGAGAATAACTGCGAGTTTAGCAGCACTTACAGATCTAATTTCAACGATCATAAGAGCAAATGACAAAGAAAAGTTACCATTGGTAGAGAACCTTAGTGGAATTGTAAGACTCCTTTGTGACTTACAACATGAAGAGTCTCTCATTCGGAGGAACCTTATATTAAAAAATATCGACTCTCCTATGCGCGATACACTAAACTCGATGTGTACAGATGAGTGGCTTTTTGGCAAAAATTTAGAGGAAAGAGTAAAAGCGGCAAAAACTCTGGAGGTGACTAGCAAAAATTTCAAGCAGAAGTCTCACCAAACGCAGGGAACTGATTCAAAAAACTGGAGAGGCCCGCCACGCCGCTCAACATATCAGCAGAACAACGCGAGTGCGACGTCGGGCGGGCAGAAATCATTCCAGAACCGGAAGCCACAGTGGAATCGAAAACAAACGCCGCAGAAGGGGGGACAGCCGGCGAAAAGGCGTTATTAGATGAATCAGTAAGTACTCCAGCAGGACGTCTTAATTTTTTTCAAAAATACTGGTCTGAGATTACCTCAGATTCAACCATCCTGAGCTGGATTAAGGGTTACAAAATCCCCTTTAAATCGAAAGTTGTGCAAATTAACCCACCTCCGGAGCCCTCGTGGACTCCAGAATAACGGTTTCGGTTATCTGAAAAACTTAATAAATTAATTATCAAAGGGTTTATAAAACAGGTCACACCCGTTGCCGGGCGATTTCTATCGAGAATTTTCCTAACTCTAAAACCGGATGGTTCGTATCGTATGATTCTTAATCTTAAAAACCTCAATCAGTTTATTAAAATCGAACATTTTAAATTAGAAGATGCTAAAACAATTCGAAAGTTAATTCATAAAGATTGCTACATGGCTACTATAGATTTAAAAGACGCGTTTCATTTAGTTTCAGTTGCGGAAGCAGACAGGAAGTATTTAAGATTTGAGTTTGAAGGTATACTTTATGAATACGTTTGTCTACCTTTTGGTCTTAATACAGCTCCATATACATTCACTAAAATTATGAAACCACTTATGTCCTACCTGAGATCTTTAGGTTATGTCTCAGTGATTTATCTAGATGATATTTGCTTATTTGGTTATTCATTTGAATCATGTCAAAAAAATGTAGACAAAACATGCGAAACATTGAAAAGATTAGGATTCATCATCAATAGGGAAAAGAGCCAATTAATGCCACGTACTAGACAAAAGTTTCTCGGTCTAATTTATAATTCTGAAAAAATGTCAGTTGAACTACGAATTGAAAAAAGATATAAAGTTGAGAAACGCATCGCAATTATTGAAAAGGCAAAACAATATAAAATTAGGGATTTCGCAGCTTTCATTGGAAAATTAGAATGTTGTTATCCAACATTGAAATATGGTCGTGTTCATATGAAACTTTCTGAAAGAGAAAAAATATCAGCTCTAGAAGAAAATAATGACGACTACGAGTCGTTTATGTTAATGCCAAGCCACTTAGTGAACGATATTCAGTGGTGGAAGATAAATATAAAATCAGCAACAAATAGCATAACAAGTTTTAACCCGGCTTTAGAAATTTTTACAGACGCGTCACTATCGGGTTGGGGCGCATGCTGTAAACAGCAGCGGATCCACGGGCACTGGAATGTACAAGAAAAATCGCAACATATTAATTATTTAGAATTGAAAGCGGTATTTTTTGGATCGAAATGCTTTACAAAGAAGTTAGCGAATTGCGATATTTTATTAAGAGTAGACAACACCACAGCAATAGCGTACATAAATAAAGAGGGCGGCGTGCGTTTTCCAAAATTAAGTAATTTAGCCAAAGAAATCTGAGAATGGTGTGAAAAGAGTAACCTCTGGATATTTGCTTCTTATATACGTTCGCAAGACAACGAAATTGCAGACTTTGAATCCCGAAGGCTGGAACCGGAGACGGAATATGCCTTATCGAAAACAGCTTTTCAAACTATTCTCAATGTTTTTGGCTATCCAGAGATTGATCTTTTCGCAACAAGAACAAATGCTAAGTGTAAAAAATATGTCTCTTGGAAAAAAGACCCAGGATCAATTGCCGTGGATGCGTTCACCATAAAATGGAAACCACATTTCTTCTACGCGTTTCCTCCTTTTTCGATTATACTACGTACATTAGAAAAAATAAAATTTGAACAATCTAGAGGAATTTTAGTTGTACCATACTGGCCAGCTCAGGCATGGTTTCCAGTATACCTTTCACTGCTCGAATCAAAACCTATTTACTTCAAACCTTGCATTAACCTTTTATCAACACTCGGTAGGCAACCACACCCTTTGTGGACAAGGATTACCCTGGTTGCCGCGATTTTATCAGGGAAGCCCTCAAAAAAAGACTAATTCCTGAAGAGTCAATGGACATTATACTCTCATCACTAAGCGATTCCTCAAAAAGGCAGTACGACAGTGGATTGAAAAAATGGTGGTTCTTTTGTTGCAATCGTCATATTGATCCTCTCCTTCTCTCAATAACAAATGTACTGACGTTTCTCACTAAAGAGTTTGAAAAGGGTGCCTCTTATGGGTCACTGAATTCTTTTCGTTCGGCAATTGCGCTACTCTGTGGTTCTGAGCTAGGACAAGATCCGCAGATAAAAAGATTTTTCAGGGGTATATCGAAGCTTCGACCACCTAGTGCGAAATACGATTGTACATGGGATCCAGCGTTAGTCTTAAATGCCATACGACAATGGGGATCGAATGAAAAATCAACTTTGAAAATGTTAACTTTCAAACTAGTGACCTTGCTGGCTCTCATCACGGGGCATCGTATGCAGACCTTGGCACTCATCGATATAAGAAATATCGAACAAAAAACCGATAGAATGGAAATTAAAATTCCTGATAAGATCAAAACCTCGGCTGTCAATAGACAACAACCTACGCTTGTAATTCCGTTTTATATAGAAGATTTGACTTATGTCCGGCAACTGTCCTTAAACATTACTTAGATCGATCCAAAGCGTTAAGAGGTACAGAAAATAAATTAATCCTTTCTCTTAAAAAACCATACAAACATGTGACATCATCGTCATTAGGCCGTTGGATAAAAAGTGTTTTATTCTTAAGTGGAATCGACACGGATAAATTCAGCGCACATAGTACTCGTCACGCGTCAACTTCAGCAGCAAAGAAAAGCGGAGTTCATATCGATCTCATACGAAAAACCGCTGGGTGGACTTATACCTCGCAAACTTTTGCAAGATTTTATAATCGCGAATTAGTTGACGATCAGAGGCAGTTTGCTTTGTCAATCTTAAGTAAAAAATCTAAGTGAAAGATCTTGTATAAGCATTCATTTAGCAACTATAATTATAATTTACAATAAATACTTCTACTTTACAAAAAATCAAAGCCGTAACAAACTGTGAACAGCTACATTATGATCTCGAGGAAGAGGCGCGCAATACAATTAAATGATTAAACGAACTTACCTGTAAGTGAAGTTCTATCATAATTGTATGAAGCGCCTCTTCCGAAGAGATCAGGTCCCACCCTAACAATACGCTCCCTATTCCTAACCATATTTAATTGTTAGTAATCCCGAAAATGTTACGGCAACAAATTGTAAAGAATGACGAAATATAGCAGACGAGTTACAGTCAGAAAATTTTGACTGTGAATAGTGGCGACAACGGTACATGGTAGAGGGTACTACATTATGATCTCTTCGGAAGAGGCGCTTCATACAATTATGATAGAACTTCACTTACAGGTAAGTTCGTTTAATCATTTAATTTTCACATTCTCATTTGTGAGAGTGTAATGGAACTGTCCAAGTTTTAAATGTTTTGTTCTCGGATTTTCACATTTCGGCACTCATAGAGTCCGAAAATCATATAATTTTGTCGGCGTATGTCTTATTGTCTTTAGGGTTACCTGAATGTCGTAGTGGCGGGCATGTTTTTAAAGTGTTAACGAATTTAAAGCATCATACTCACGAATGAAGACCGCAAAGGTGAACAGCAGAGCAGCAAAAAAGAACTTCATTTTCTCCAAGTAAAAGAAATTGTTTCCTCTAGATTGCTTTAGTCGCAAAACTAACCAATTTGGAAGTCTGTCGGCCCATATATACTTAGCACAATCACACTGTTGGAGTTATAATGTTTGTTTTATTTGGAGAATTATATGGGAGGAGAAAATTTATTACTCAGATTCTTATACTCCAAACATGACGATTGTTCACATTAAATGCGTCAGAATAATACCATTTTATGACATGATTAATCAAAGACAGTAAAATTTATTTCTGTACAACAGGCCAAGCAAGGTTAATAACGCCTGAAATATTCTTTTCTCATTTGAACACGCACATACTAAAAAGTTCGGCATGTACATTTAGGTATAGTGTCACATCCCTGAATGCGAATTATCAAAAGTTTACATAAGGTGAAGAAATGGTTAAACATTGTCGTAGAGAGCAGCTTATTTAGAGTCTGTTGACATCATATTGCTACACTTGTGCAGAACTTCAAATAAAATATTGGAAATAATGCGTGATAATATTTTTCAGGGACTTTTTTTCAGTTTCCTCGTGCCGATACATAAATTATGTAGGGTTTTTTTGCAGATGAGGGGGGAGATAGTTAAAAAAATCTTACGTACATGTTGAAATTGCATATACTTACTATAAAATAAGCTTCACTGGAGGGGAGGTCTAAAAGTCCAAAAATGACCCTTGCTTAATTTATGTATAGTACCTAACTCACAATTTAAGATGATTATGTAATTTATTTAATACCGTTTTTATAAAAAACAGAAGATATTAAGAAAAATTAATAATACAAGAGAACGTTATTATTTTTTGTATTCATTTTTATAAAAAATAACGAAGGAGTATTAGAATAACTTAATCAAATTTTATTTAGATAATAAGTTAATAAACGAATTTTGCTCCTTAAAAAAATATTTTACAAATCTCTGAATCGTCGCTTCATGATTGAAACTAATTATAATGCTTCCTTTCATAGAAATCTAAAAGCTTCTTTAGTTTGTTTTATGCTCACTGCAGTACTTATGCACAATAAAAATGTAATTGGGTTAAGCCAAGATTTAGACGACTCGTTCTCTATAAAAGGTGAATGCTTTGTCACAAATATTATCATCTGAATACTGTAAATTTTCTGTCATCTTCAATTTATGAAGATATAATCGTATTTAAAATTAAAAAACCTTCTCGTCAGCTTTTATATCATTGAAGAACAAAATTAAAAAACACATGCATGAAGCTTTATATTTAAAGTTACTCAACCTTATTTTGAATTACTAGCTCTCAAAAGAGAATAATAAATATTTCAATTAACAAGAATGTTGAGTCGCAACAACTAAATTTATTTCTGTTTTATATAGTTTCTGTTAATTCTATATCCTTTTTAAATTTGTCTTCGCTCTTAAATTCATATTTTACCTTTAATCTTCTCTTCTCAAAGTTTGGCACGTTTCGACACTTTCTACCTTTCTTTGTATACCTTTGTAAATCTATTATTTCTCGTCTATCTATTCACTTACAGATGCAAGAAGGGCCTTGCAAGGGCAATTTAGCTATAGCCTTAAAATATTTGAAAGTCCCATAATAAAATTGTACAGCTCTTCTACTTTGCCAACAAATTTAATCTTAAGAAATTTATGATGTACTTGAAGCTGTTAAGCTAATACCTCAATTTTGGAAGGACCTATTCCAAGGGCCTCACCCTTATCTCCCACTACTTGATTTCCATTTCACGCCTACGCCTCCTACCTCGCATTTTCTCGACCAATCACGAATCTCGACGTCATCAGTTCTCCCAATTTACCAAAATTTCCAATTTTCACAACCTTCCCTTTACTTTGTCATCGACCGTCTCTCATTAATATTTTCGTCGTTATACTGAACTCGTCTCCTCTCCAACTTCACTTGTATTTCACTTCGTAGTAACTTTATCAATTTATACAGTCCACTTGATATTTTACCTGTATGTGTACATTTTATTTATATTACTGAAAATATATGTATTAAACATACAAGGTCTTGTTCGTGTTTTTATTCATTAAAAATACCGCGAGTGATTTCAATTCGCACCAAATTAAAATTGATCAAAAACAAAGAATACATCAAGTGTCTGGTATACAAACTAACTTGGAAGTGTTTTCAGAAAGCTTTGCTTCTGTCCCTTGGCGTACTACCTCACAGATAGCCTGCAGTTTATGATCAACATCGCTAATGACCCTGGCAGTTGATGCTACTATAAGCATTCAATTAATAAAAAAAGTATAACCTAGTAAGTAACATTTACAACAGAGGTCATTGTAACGTGCAGAATTGATGGGAAAAAGCCTTTACGGCAACTGGCACTTAATAGGTTATAGACTTGGACAGCAGATATGATATGTACGCCCAAATGAAAAAGAACCAGATTCTCACATTTATTTTAAGATTTATAACCGTTTTTTGAGAGTCAGTGTTGAAATCGTCAATTTTTACGAGAAATCGCACTTTAATATATGCTTTATCTGGTCACATTATACTCATGCCCAAAAGGCGGTTTTTCGAAGTTCCAACTTCAAAAATGCCCCAGAGCCTCATTTTTCCACATAGGAGGTTCGTTCTGCGCCAACAATGACAGCCATTTATCCATGAACATGCCCGTATACGTAACTTCATACCGACCACCGATCTCTTTGCGTTTGGTAGACCGTAAAATATTCTTATATAATCGGTGTAATCTGAAATTCAGAACAAAGTATTTTCATACTTTTTATTTCTCTTTTTTAGGAGTTATCTATGTTATAAACTTTTCGTACACATAAAATAAAAAAAAAAATTGATTAGCATTTCGAACTCGAAAGTTCATTGCCTCACTACCCGATTCGGGTAGTGTTTCTAGGTGGATAAATACTACCAGTGTGGGTCCACCACACCCACGACGGGTCAACAACACGCAGTATTCCCCGAACGGTCACCCATCGAAGTACTAACCGCGCCCAACACTGCTTAACTTCAGTGATCTAACGGGAACTGGTGTTTTCAGCGTGGTATCGCCGTTGACTTTTCGTACGCATACACTGAAAAAATGGTTTAGTTGTCCCAGCTAGAAGTTTCGCTGGATTTCGTCTTCTATAAGAAAATATAGCTGTGTTACCCAACATTCCTAGCTGCGTTACCTAAATATCTAGCGGTTTCAGCTAATTTTGCCATCTAGAGATTATCTAGCTAATGTATCTAGATAATTTCTAGATGGTAAGATTTAGCCAAGACAGCTAGAAGTTTAGGTAATACAGCTATATTTTCTTAGAAGACGAAATCCAACTAAACTTCTAGCTGGGATTTGGGACAGCTAAACAATTATTTGCAGTGTATAGTAAGTCTTATTCCAAATAAATTTCAAAAGCTTTTCCACCCGAGTCGAAATATAGACCCTACTTTGATGCTCTAAGTGGAAGTATTGCTTCTACTTTAAAGCTGCTTATTCTACTAGCTCCTACTTAGCCGCTCTTGAAAATATTTTCATTCTATTTTGGTTCTACATAAATATTAGCCCCTACATTGCAGCGCTTGTCTCTACGTTCTTGAGTTTTATTAACGTCTCCTTTGAAGCTCTATAATCTTCACAGAATTTTTAAGTTCTCTTTTAACGCTCTGTAACTTTTTGTATATTTTTAACTCCTCCTTAGACACTTCTCAATCTCTTAATTTCAAAAATATTTTTTTAACTTCTCGATAAACACTTCTTAATCTCTGTATAACATTTTATAATAATTTTTGTTAACAAAAATCAAATACAAAGTTTGATATGATATCAAGACATCTATTCCAGAGGAGAATTGGCTCAATACTAATGTTTTATCTTTTCTTTTTCATAATATTTATCTTTGTTGTAAATTGTAAT
Source organism: Andricus quercusramuli (assembly GCA_932178445.1). Taxonomy (NCBI): domain Eukaryota; kingdom Metazoa; phylum Arthropoda; class Insecta; order Hymenoptera; family Cynipidae; genus Andricus; species Andricus quercusramuli. The sequence goes on from CAKNXH010061417.1 coordinate 209,344, forward strand.
TTTAAAATTTGTTAAGTTGAATGGAGGGTCTTGAATGAAAGTTCTAACCTCAAAAGTCGGTCTCTTCACATTTCTTAAAAAATATCGTAATCATAAGCAATTCCATGTCAAATCATCTCAAGGATTTCAGCTATTGTTAGTAATTCAGGTGAAAATTCTTGTATACGTTCTTCAAGGTGTTGAAAGAAAAACGCTAGAATAATTTTTTTCTCAATCCAAAAGCTTGAGGGATATTCAAAATTGAAAATTTTGGTCCTCTTTTCTAAAATTTTCAAAACTTTCGTGATTTTAGTGATATCAAGGTCATTTTTTTTAATTATTCGTAATAGGACGCAGTTAAAAAAAAAAATATATTTCTAAAACTGCATCCTATTACGAATAATTGAAAAAATATACCTTAATATAATTAAAATCACCAAAGTTATGAAACTTAAAGAAGAAAAGACCAAAAATTTTAATTTTGAATATTTCCTAAGTTTTTGGATTTTTTAAAAAATTATTTTGGGTTTTTTCATAGCAACATCTAAGAGGAAGGATACTAGAATTTTCATCAAAACTATTAACAATGGCTGAAATTCTACAGATGATTTGACATGGAATTGCTCTTATATATTTTTTACTCTGTAGAGTAACTTATTTTATGAAATAAATAGGATAGCCACTACCACGTACCTATAACTGTATAATGTCATCTTTGATATTATCTTCATATATATTTTCTTTTGCTACAGTCGGCACCAGCTGCCGTTTGTCTGATTGGGCGGTTTTTAAGGGGTTAACCCTACTTGCAAATTTTGAAAAATTCGATTTTTGGGTTTCGACATTTTCTGAAAGTAAATCATTTGAAAAATATTTTCTGAAAGTCTTAATGAAATCTGAATGAAATTGGAGAAGTTATTCAGTCGGAAGCGTAGGCGGGTCCGTCTAGGTCTAGCCAGTTTCAGAACTTTAAATGCGTTTCTCTCGAAACGACGTTTTCGAAGTCGGTGAACAAGATTTCTAGAAAACCGCTCAATTGATCATTTCCAAACTTGGCAACCTTTTTTGTGATATCAAAAAGCAGTACTTAATCGAAGGAATTTTTTTTTTCATTGAAAACTTTTTTTTTATTTTAAAAACGAATGTGTTTTTTTCGATAAAAATCGATTTCTCAACTTTGACTGGCCGCCATTCTGTCAAAAAAAAATTTTTGTCCAAATACTTAGGTTAAGGACTAGAAAAACTTATAATTTCTTGAAATATTTTTGATTTTCCCATTTCGGATGATCGAGTCCTGAGCAGTGTTGCTCACCGCAATACACCTTCAAAAAATCATACTACGGTGTATCAGTAGTAACTTATGAAGTAATGTGTATTCTTGAATGAAAATTAGCGTAAATTAGGTTTAAATGATACTCTCTTAAATATACAAACTTTTATCAAAGAGTATTTTTTCATTTTTTTTTTTTATATCGATAAAATTCACTTTTTTATTGCGTTGCAAGTAGGGCTAACCCCTTAACGACGATGGTCCCGAAAGTACACAAACGGTTAGGAATAAGGAAATGAACATTTCTCCGATATAATTATACCTGGAATCTAACAGCTTTGACGTATTATTAACTTTGATTTATTGACTTCGCTCTCTTTGCAGTTCACATACAGTAACTGAAATTTTAAATTTTCACGCTCAAATATGGCGTCGCTGCCTTGACGCTTGCGCTCGCGTAACAAATACTTTGTTGTTTCCTCCCAGCTCGAACACCACAGTTTGTAGAAATGTCAATTTTATTGGTTATAGTCAAAGAAAATATCTTTGTTTTCGTGATTAATCTTAAAATAATAATATCTGAAATGGCTTAAAGAGAAAAGAAGTTTGCGCTGGTCTGGTGGATAGATGATAAAAAACAAGATGTCATTCACTTATCATTGATTCCGAAGGAAAGTAGACAAGTAGGCTGAGTAGCTCTTTTAAAGTCAAATAATATGGAAGAAAAAAAACAATTCAGTTAGAAGCAAAAGTGCTAGCTATTGGCGGTAAATAGATCACTTTACTTTACATTGTACTATATAATTACATTTTTTCGTAATAATGACTCGAAATCTAAGCATTCAATTCAACCAAAAAATACTTTGTATACATATTATTTCATAATTAGTTACTTTTTTTTTTTTTGCAAAACCCTCAAAAGATAATTTTATTTCTATTAACTTCCATTACTTATTTACAGAATTTGTTAAAAATAATTCATAATCTTTTCATTCCAATACCACAATAAATAATATTGACAATATTTAAATTTTTACAACTTATTTTAATAATTTTTTTTCAAATATCCCGCCATTTAAATGTTCTTTAATGGTATTAATTTTCAAAATTGTACCCTATTATGTCATTTATTTTTTCTTATTCGATTCTGAAACTATTTAACTTTATTCTTCAGGCGACCGACTCCATTTTAAATCAGGCAGGGTTCTGCATTTGGAATCGCAGAATCTCTTGGGAGGAAATATGTTGTTCTTCGGAGGTTATTAGACGATACGTATTTTTCCGATTTGCAAAAAAACAATCCCAAAAAGTTAGGCGTATTTGAATTTTGTGCTTGAATTTTGAGCAAAAACTCAATTTTTTTCTTCAAACCTCTATAACTTTTGACCTAATTGAGTGTTCATCGTCTTCTGCCAAAGCGCGACAGAACATTGAAAAAAGGTTTAAAATTAACAAAAGGGTTTTTTCTTGAAAAATGAAAGATCGGTTTTCTCAAAGAACCCACTTTGAATTTTTCGCCATTTTTTAAACTTTTACTTTGATAATGAAGATATCTTGTAAGTCTGCTGGCATGATGCTTATAAGATGACTTTCTTCTATGATTAGAAACTTTTCAAAATTTTTCGGAAAAATAGAAAAAGTGTGGTTTTCCAGAAAATGTATTTTTTCATGTTTTCAAAATTCGAAGAAACGAATGAAAAAGATTTTCTTGAATGCCCCACACTTTTTATTCTTCTGAATGTTTTTCAAATTTTCTACTAATAGATGAAAGGCATTTTATAAGCACATTGCGAGCTAAACTATTACCAAAGCACGAGCTTAAAAAAAAATTGGCATATATTTAAATTAATAAACGCTTTTCGAATATAAAAGAAAATAATTAATATCTTCATTAGGTCAAAAGTTATAGAGGTCATGGCCAAAAATTAACATAATTGTGATTTAAATCCAGATTGGATTTTTATTATATATTTTTTATTAACAATACAGCACAGTAACATTTTTAGTTAATAGGGCCTTAACCCAACTTAATATTGTCACCTAGTACTATTGTAGTAATAATAATTATCTTCTTAAGATTATTACAAATTTATTATTTTGAAAGAATATTAAAATGTATAAACGTCTTCTACGTATATGTGATTGAACAATAAAAATAATTAATAAGTTCATATTTATATGGGTTCCGAAGGCGAAAAAACAACATTAGTACAAGTGGAATCGCAAAACAAGGAAAACGAGCAGGATAATAAAACTTATGCTGTTTTATAATATGTGTACTTCGATATTTATATCCTAATATGTTTTACTTCATTATAGAACTTCGTTCGTTTTTGAAACACACTGTTACAGGTTTATAACTGTTCATTTTGTCATATCAATAATTACTTCGTTATATTTTAAAAGATTCTAATACAAAAATTATAAGGAAAAAAGGATTTATAACTCATCAGCGAAAGGAATATAAAAGTGCACGGAAAACATATTAATTGACGAAAGATTAACAAAAGTTGAGTGAGTCGAGGACACTGTGACATTGTGTAAATATTTCATAACATTTTGCATCTTCATTTAACAACAAATAGTAGTTTTCATTTTAAGTTCCATAAAACTTAGGATCTGTTGACGAATGAAAAAACCAAAATTATGTTGTATATTCATTTATTCAATATTAGATACACGTTGTTTTCAATGCTCAATAAGAAATTGTTGTTGAATGATTATGCAAAATAACTCAAAATATTGCGCAAATGTCGCTATGTTTTCGTCATACTCTACTCTTGTTAATCTTTCGCAAAAAATTTTATTTTGTCCGGGAAGGTAGAATGTGGAGCATTAAAGTAGAAGCAAAAACTGAGCCCCTATTTTGATGTTTCAAGTGGAAGATTTGGAAATTTGTGCCCATTAGAGCGCCAAAGTAGGGGCAAAAATCGCATTGGAATAGCTTCTAATTTAAAACCTTAGCCCCTACAAATGACAGCGTGAAGAGCGTCAAAGTAGGGTCTATATTTCGACTCGGGCAACTATAAAGGTTATGACTGCCATTTTTTTTCAAATTTAAAAAAGGGCTACCGATACTGAGGAATCTCTCAGTCATGCTTAATAAACTAACCAGTAGTCTACAAAACTCTATATTTTGAAATATATTTTCAGAGGAGTGCACGAAAATATGATGCCTTACATTCGAGACACTCTAATTAATAGACAAAAATTATTTAATAGTATATTGCATTACAAGTGGTAGGCGATGGCCTTTTCGTGACAAGTGCAGTGTTTTTAGGACGAGTCTCAAAACACTGTACGAGTCAAGAAAAGGACCTACCACGAGACATGCACGAAACTTTTTACAACAAGATCATGAAAATCGTGAAAAAAACGCTACCTGGTTGAAGTCGGGGGCGGGAGGTCCAGGGCGCAGCCCCCCCGATTGAAAAACAAACCAAATCATAAGTTAAAATTATGATAAGATTACGATGAAATTAAATTAAATAAGTTTAACTAACACATTTTTTCATATAAAAAGAAGGAATTTAGAATCAAGATAAATGTATACCTGTTTATTTTAGCAACTTTATTTTAAAGAGAACACTTTGAAGAGTATAACATTTTGAACTAATTTAAATTTTCCCGCAACTTTGACTTGAGCAACTATAGCGCACCCAGCGGCGGAGAGGCTACCGGCGTTTATAACCTTATTTCTGAATGCTGTCACGCGTTTGTTCAGTTTTCTTCAATAGTTAAATCAATGTGATATTATCGAAAATAGAAAAAATGTCAGATTCGGACGAAGATTCTGCACGGTAAGTCGCGAGACGACCGCGCTACACTTGTCGCTGAAAACATCGACCTATTTCCATCTTTATCTAACTATCTTCCTTTCACTTATTGTGAAAATGTGGAATGCTTACGAAAAGAGGCCTTTTCGTAAGCATTCCTCATTTCGTACGTTCTTTATTCGCATCGTTCGAAATGCGCCACATTACACACAGATCATAAGTACGAAAACACGCCATTTTCATGATAGTGTTGTAAAAAATATTTTACAACACACTTTCGAGTCTCATTACAGAAAATTCCAGAAGCATCTTTACCCTCGATACAGAATCAGCTTCTAATTACTTTGCTCCCATCCTCTCATTCTTGCTTCGAGAGCTGCTGCACTTCAGAGACGGAATTGCAAAAAACTCTCTCAGAAAAAACCCTATTAAGATTAAAACAATCAAATAAATACAAAATGTGTCCCAAACATTGTCCTGTTTGCAAAGTAGAAGATTTTTATCGTCATTCTTACTTTTATGATGCGAAGCATTTTTATGTTGAAGATTACTGGTTAATAATAATGAAATTTGACAATATAAAAAAATTGTAATATTCCAAAAAGCAAGCTACTATGTTGGTTTATGACCAATTCTTACTTTCTCTGACTTTTCGTATATCTTATTATATCGCTCAGATTATAATATACATCTTTCAAAAACTTGGACATTTATTTTTATCGAAAACATCTCGCTGAGTATGTTTAATGCAGAAGTTTGGTAATCATATGTAGATTTGTTTAGACATTTCCCTCTGGAAATGAAAAAGTTCTTTATATTATTTTCTCGTTATTCTAACTGATTCAGGAAGGAGTAGGAATATAAAACGTAAACGAAAATTTATATTGAAAACTAGTATTTGTATATATTTAATGAAAAAGTTCAAATTCTTGAAGTTATTAAAGTAATAGCAAATACTTGCGTAAGAATATTTTATAAATCGACTTAAGGTCTTTTCAAATTTAGCAATTGTAGGTTAAAGGCGCCAATTATAAGGAATAGCCAGACATTTTTGAAGACAAATAGTGAACTATAATAAGAATTAAAATAGAATAAATATTATCAGGAACTCGAAACTACAAACTCTATTTAAAGAACTTCATTGTGTACTAGATTGTGTACTATCTACAGTTTTTCAACCAGGGTGAAAAAAAGTGTACAATCATTTTTCGTTATATAGAATTAGATTGATTATTTCAGGAATTCTCTGAGATTTCGAAATGAAGTAATAATAATATTTGCCCTATCAAATACAAAAATTCTAAAATACAGAACAAAGTATTTTTATACATTTAAGAATTTCAACTGCGAACATTTAATATGTCTAATTTAAATAACGAATTACCTGCGTTCTCTTTTTTAAGTGTTATATACGTTATTTAGCAAAGTATATTAACATATGCTCACAGTTTAAACAAAGATTCGAAAAAAACAGATTTTTGTTGATCCAACGATATCTCTGCCAAGCCTTCACTTAAACTTTATTCTATTGCGAAGAACAATTTATGACCTCTATCACAGAGTAGAGGTCACGAACTATTCTTTATTAATTAGCTAGTCTAATGAAACAGTTCTTAAATTCATTCTATTATGTTATCTAATAAAAGTAAATTTTTCCTTCAGTCGAATTTTTAGATTAAGTTGACAAGTCACGCCATACCTTTAATAAATAGGTATACAGCACCACGACAAGCAGTTTTTTTTCCCTTTTTATCACCTTTTTACGAGGGGTCAATCACCCTCATTTTCCACATACCAGGAAGATTTTCCTTAAAGAATATTAGGGAATACATAGAATATATCGGAATATTTGGCAATACAAAGAATATGAAGAATATTGGAATATGTGGGAATACGAGGGAATATGTGGGAATATGAGGGAATTTTTGGTAATATGAGACAATATTTTATATTATATTTAAATTATGTTTATTAAATTACATATATAGTGGTACATATATGTGTGTGTATATATATATATATATATATATATATATATATATCGAAATGAGAAAATGAGAAGTGCCGCATATATTGGAACTTCATATTCTCGACAATTGTTTCTGTTGCGCACTCGAGGCCTGACATGGTTCTTCTTGACTTCGAGAAACGAACCATGTTCGTTATCGAATTTTCGGCACCAGTTGACAAAAACGTCACAGCGAAGGAGAAAGAAAAGAAAGAAAGGTATAAAGACCTTATGAGGGAGTTGCGACGGTTATACCCAGAATATTCTGTTAAGCTAATCGTCCTGATCATTGGCGCTCTTGGAGGTGCCAAGGTTTCACTTGTTAATAGCCTGAAAAGCATCCCTGAGTGTCAACAAAATGCTGAGGCACTTGTAGGGAGAATGCAGAAGGCGGTCGTCCTTGGGTCGCTCCGTGTCCTCAGGGTGCACGAGACTTTCGCCGGATCATCGTATTGAATTCGCGCAGACTGTAACCACCCATCTCACGGTCGTGAGACGTGGTTACAGCTGAAATTTTACCGCGATTTCGCTGGGAGCGGGTGCAATTTTTCAGATTAGCACCCGCTCCCGGCGAAATCCTGCGGTTGTCCTTATGACAAACTTATATATATATATATATATAAAATATATAAGGTAACTCATGTATTTTACATGGACGATCTTAAGCTCTATGCTAGAAATCAAGAGAAACTACATCTAGCTCTAAAAATTGTCACAGAGTACACTCAAGAGATTAGAATGGAGTTCGGGTTAGAGAAATGCGCCAAGGTTAATTTGAAGAAAGGAAAACTTAACGGCATCCCCGAAGATCCTGAACTCGTTGACAGAAGCGCTATACGACACCTTTGCGCTGGAGAGACCTATACATACCTGGGCGTGCCACAAAGCCGCATTCAGGACGTAACATCTATAAAGGATACTCTCCGATGCAGATACAAACGTCTCCTCCGACAGATATGGTCTTCCGAACTGTCGGCGAGGAACAAAGTATCTGCAACGAACATGCTTGCCGTCCCAGTAGTACTCTATTCATTTGAAGTAGTTCCATGGACGAAGGACGAGCTGAGATCCCTCGATATCGGGTCCCGAAAGGTCATGCACATGAACAAAAGCATGCACCTTAAGTCTTCTGTTCCACGACTTCACATCTCACGCCGTCAAGGTGGTCGTGGAATACTGAATCTTGGATGTCTTCACAACGGGATTATTCTGGGTACAGCACATATTGTCGCAAATGGGCAAGATCCTCTTCTTAAAATGGTCAGAAAACACGAAGAAGTAGGCAAAGGGGCGTTTCTTTACAAAGCAGCAGAAGAGGCTGCTGAAACACTCGGCCTTGACTTCAATATCAGGGGTGAGCGAAATGCATCAAATATTATCCATCTTGAACACTCACTCCTGAAGGCCTGGATTAAGAAAGCACAGGAGAAAAACTTCCGCGAAGAGCTCCTCGACAAGAAGATGCACGGCATCTTCCACAAAAATGTGGAAGATCAGTCGATGTCGTATGAGCTGACGTTTGCTTTCCTTAGATCACCCGGATTGAAGTCGGGCACAGAGAGCTTCATTTTGGCATGTCAACATGGTGTCATTTCCACTCTACCATACCGTCGCCACATTTTGAGCCAAGATATTCCCGATGATAGCTGCAGAGCGTGTCATGAACACCCCGAGCATCTAGGACACATACTATCTAGTTGTCCAGCTCATGCGGGAACAACCTACATCCAAAGGCACAATGCGGCACTGAGAGTGCTTTATTACCATCTCTGTCACTCTTACGGCATTAGACCAAATACCTCTCCGCTGAACGCCCCTAGAGAAATAGAGTCAATTGTCGAGAATGAGAAGTGCCGCATATATTGGAACTTCATATTCTCGACAATTGTTTCTGTTGCACACTCGAGGCCTGACATGGTTCTTCTTGACTTCGAGAAACGAAACATGTTCGTTATCGAATTTTCGGCTCCAGCGGACAAAAACGTCACAGCGAAGGAGAAAGAAAAGAAAGAAAGGTATAAAGACCTTATGAGGGAGTTGCGATGGTTATACCCGGAATATTCTGTTAAGCTAATCGTCCTGATCATTGGCGCTCTTGGAGGTGCCAAGGTTTCACTTGTTAATAGCCTGAAAAGCATCCCTGAGTGTCAACAAAATGCTGAGACACTTGCAGGGAGAATGCAGAAGGCTGTCGTCCTTGGGTCGCTCCGTGTCCTCAGGGTGCACGAGACTTTCGCCGGATCATCGTATTGAGTTCGCGCAGACTGTAACCACCCATCTCACGGTCGTGAGACGTGGTTACAGCTGAAATTTTACCGCGATTTCGCTGGGAGCGGGTGCAATTTTTTTAGATTAGCACTCGCTCCCGGCGAAATCCTGCGGTTGTCCTTATGACAAAATTTTAAATATGTAGCCCATTCCGCAGTGGCTGGTGTTGGGACGCACTATACTCCTGTCGAAAAAAGGCAATTTGTCCAACCCAGAGAATAACAGGGCAATAACTTGTTTGAACACACTGTATAAGATCTTTACAGCTGTCCTAATCAACAGGATTGTTCGACGAATTGAGCCTGTATGGCGAGAGATGTACGAACAACGTGGCTTGAAAAAAGGTGTAGCAGACTGTCGAGAGAACCTGCTGATTGACAGGTGCGTCTGTAAAGACGCTACAGTCCATCAGTGCATTCTGTCAATGGCCTGAATTGACTACCGGAAAGCTTTCGATTCAACCTCTCATAGACTTATCATCTGTCTGTTGGAAAGCTTGAAGGTACATCCACACATAGTGAGATGCATAAAGAGATTGATGCCTCTTTGGAAAACTAGATTTACTATCTCATCTAGAAATTATCGTTTGAAAAGGAACAACGTTACCTTCCAGAGGGGCGTCTTTCAAGGTGATACCATGAGCCTTCTGCTTTTTTGCATCACTACGCACTAAGAAATTCTCCTGGATAGCTCTGTGGCGACACTAATCAGCGCGAGCATAAGGTCACTTATGTATTTTATATGGATGACCTGAAGATCTTTGCCTCTTGTAAAACCAAACTTCAATCTGCTATAAATATCATGAAGCACTACACAGGAAAGATTGGAATGGACTTTGGTTTGGACAAGTGTGCCAAAATTCATTTGGAGAAAGGAAAGATTACTGTCGTTACCAAGGACCCTGAGCTTGTGGATATGAGTGTTATTAGACATCTTAATACTGGAGACACTTATACATACCTGGGCGTGCCTCAAAGCCGCATTCAGGACGTAACAT
>CAKNXH010061417.1:224641-237348 GCA_932178445.1 Andricus quercusramuli
TTTTTTCACCTCTTCGGCAGTGACTGATGGGCACTCCTCCTCAGATTTTATGAGGCTGTCGCAAAACTCCTTGAAGCGGATGATATTGTCAGTATCTTCCTTCAACTCTAGTGTTTTCGGGATCTTGTACACCTCTCTCCAAAAAGTCTCTACCTCCTTGGGCTTGGGTGGATTTTTTACAAAAACAGGGGGATCACTGAAGAGGCGTGATGGGTCAGCAAGAAACTGTTGATTCTCCCTGTTCCATCTCTCCCTCTTCTGTATCCTCCTCCTTGCGTCAGATAACAGCCTTATTTTGTCAACAATATGCTGCTTGATTGTCAGCAGCTTTGACTTGTTCAGTGTGTGATTCAAGGTCCTTAGTTCTTGGGCGAACTTTCGAACCCTTTCCGTGAACGGTCTACCAGATGTTATGAAGTCAATCACACATTGAACACGGGACGCATTCTGTCTTGCTCATCCAATTTTCTTGTTCAGTTGATGCAAGCGTCGTCTGGTCTTCTGATCCATCGTCGGTTTCAGCCTTCGATTTGAATTAGCCAAAGCTCTCGCAGCACCATAAACTGAGCAATTGACGATCCAGAGGTCGGACTCTTGCGAGATATCTCCGCGAAGGGAGGCATCCATTTCAGCCAGGTCTTGGGGCTTAAGAGGAACTTGCATGTTGATGTTCCTCCTTGTACTGAAATTGCGATCGTCTTCCAGAAGGTGCCTGCTTTCTGCGGTTGGTCTTAATGTCGTACCATCTTCGTTTGCAGCTTGTTCAAGCAGCGGTTGAGGGAGCGCTCATTTCGCGATGCGAAACGTATTGAAGCTCTGGGTGTTTCTGGCACCACAGAGTATGCATACGCGCCATAAAGCCTCCGCGAACAGGGATAATACTGGCATCGTAGCAGTCTAGCACGTCATTCTTAAGTTGATCCGTCCACTGAATGTGGGCGTTTCGCCGGTTCGTCGTCGTGTTTCCATCTAAATTATTTTCAGCACCCCGAACTCTAGGGTGATCGGTATTGTTTGCCGATCCATTGTCGGGTGCTCTGCGCGTTCGATCGTTTTGAACCGCATCTACAACATTTTGGTGGTTTGTTGGTTTCATTGTTGTCCCCACGAGCAGCTTGGGAAAGGGTTTGTCAATCCTTGTAGAGCCCCGCGTGCAAGGATAAGGCTGATACTCTGAGACGTCGCCCGGTATCCCAGAGTCACCGTTAAAGACACCTCACCCAGGTGCCATGCAGCTTGCGGCACGGTTCTCACACCTTCGCTTAGGGGTTATTCCTTCGGGACCATCCCTGGACAATTGTCCGCGACTGCTTATTAATTATTGTGACCATATTCAGCAGAAACCCTTGGTACGGGGACCCTCTATCCGCAACCCGAGGACGCGTTCGGTGGCTTTGTCATAAGCCCTTCGGTTCTATTCCAAGGGAATCGAAACCGAAACTGAATATATATATATATATATATATATAAATCATTATCATCATTATATTATCATTATAATCTCATTATATATATAGACATAATGCGGCCCTAAGAGTACTTTATTATCATCTTTGTTGCCCTTGCGGTGTTGGTCGCGACCCTGCCCTGCCGAACGCTCCAAGGGATATAGAGTCAATTGTCCGAAACGAGAAGTGCCAAATTTTTTGGAACTACAATTTTCGGGCAGCCGTCTCCGTTGCGCACTCTATGCCTGACATCGTACTCCAAGACTTCGAGAAACGAACTATATTCGTGATCGAATTCTTGGCTTCGTCCGAATACAACATCACTGTGAATGATAAAGAAAAAGAGGAGAGGTATCAAGACCTTAAAAGAGAGCTGCAACTTGCGAGATGGATGCAGAAAGCTGTCATCCTTGGGCCGCTTCGTTTCCTCAAGACACACGAGGGTTTCGCCGGCCTATCGTTGTGATTTCGTCGTACCCTGTGACCACCCATCTCACGGTTGTGAGACGTGGCCATAGGTGTGTTTTACCGCTGTTTTACTGGGGGCAATTGACATTTTTTTAGATGGCAGTTGATCTTAGTAGGACCCTGTGGTGGTTGTTTAACTCTTTTTTTAATTTTATACATATATATATATATAATATATGATATATATGTGATAATATATTGTGGGCTTAGTATATATCGACGCCTCCATTCAATATGAGTCATTGTGCAGACAGCGCTCTGTATGAGACTATTCCCTGTGCTTATTCACAGCGCATAGTCTCATACACGGCGCTGTCAGCACATAGTCTCATATTGAATGGAGGCGTCGATATATACTAAACCTACAGTATATTATCACATGATATTTAAAGTGTTATTCTTTGGTCTTTATCGAAAGATCCAGAGTCTTTTTCCTATTCCCCTCTTCTTCTCGGGTTTCCGCTTAAATGCGAACTTAGTTAATAGAAACCAATTAGAAAATCTTAATTATTTGTGCTTGAAAGTTAATTGTTTTTAGTAGAAAAGTCTACTAATGAATGTTTGGTTATGAATTCTTATATGTATCTTTTTTTGATATGGAAGTGAATTATTTTGTCGAAAATGTTACAATTTTGTTCAAAAGTCACACTTCTTGGTTTAAAAATCAACTGTTTTGTTAAGAATTCACCTTTTTGGCTTAAGATTTAACAATTCGATTGCAATTTATTTCTTCCTCGACTCATAAGTATGTTTCGGACGAAAATTCAATTATTTTGTTGAGCATTCACCTTTTTGGTTTGAAAATTCATCTCTTTCTGTAAAAATTTGATCTTTTTGGTTGAAAATTCAAGTGTCTGGTCAACGTTAATATGTTTCGATTGAAAATTAACTTTTTTGTTTAAAATCCAATTGTTTTGTAGAAAATTAACATTTTTGGCTTGAAAATGCAACAATTCAGTAGAATATTCAACTATTTCATTGAAAATTCATCTTTTTAGATTGAAAATTCAACTCCTTGGTTAAAAGTTGAACTACTTTCTTCAATTTTTTGTTTTCTTTAAGATTCATAATTTTGATTAGATATTCGTATTTTTAAATTAAAAAGTAATTTTTTCAACTGAAAATTCAATTGCACTGTGGAAAATTCGTTTTTTTTTCTTCAACAATAATTCTCTTAAATGAAAATTTAACCATTACATTTTTGATTAAAATTTATCTTTTTAGTATAAAAATGAAATTATTTAGTTAAAAATTTTTGAAACGAAACCAATATAAACTAAAAATTATTCAAATAAAATCTGAACTTCAAATTATTTAGTTGAAAATACATGGGATTTTTTGGAAAATTCGTCCTTTCAATAGAAAATAAATCTGTATGGTTGAAAATTCAACTATTTGGTTACAAATTTATGTATCTTGTTAAAATTTCGTCTTTTCTGGTAGAAAAATAATCTTCTTGGTTGAAAATTCAATTATTTGATTAAAAACGTATGTATTTTTCTAGGGGTTCATCTTCTTAGAATAATCTATTATTTAATAGGCGTGGATCCAGAGGGGGACCACGGAGGCTTGCCCCCCCCCCCCCCAAAAAAAAAAGCCCAGACTTGAAATTTTCAAATAAGATAATTGAAGTTTAATTTCCCAGCAAAGAGAAACTAATTCGGGAGGATTGCTGCGAATCAACATGTTTAAATTCCCCCGAATTCTGCTTTCTGATTCGTTAAAACGAACTGAGCCAGTTCGAACTGAATGCGTATCAATTTTCCTTAATTCGTGGTCAAGGTCATTTAGAAAACAATTAGTAAAAATTGCATGCCTCTAGTCTCTTACCAGCAATCTTCTTTTTAATATCTATGGATGCTCTATTTTAATATCTAGATTTTTGTTTCATAGTTCAATCGCTAAGATATTAACCAGTAATATCTAGATAGTCTTCTTTAATATCTATTCTTCTGCGTGCAATACTGAAATTAATTCGTGTTGACGCTTTCAAATGAGTAATGTCCCTAAAAAATTTTGACTGAATTCAGACGAATAGGATATTTGCTCGGATATTTGAAGACTATGTTACTCTTCAGGAATTTACACAATTAAAAAGCAAGAAAATTGCCATCACGTTTACTGGGAATAAGGTTACTAGCTTAATATTTTGGAACTTATTGATATTTTTAAAAACATTAAAATGTGTTTACTGTATTGAATGTGAATATAACGCTAATTTCAGGGTACTATTTCCATGCAACAAAAATTAGTCTTGGTAGTATGAATAGTACGAAATACGTATTATCATTCGAGAAGCATAATTATATTCAGAAATATCATAACTCAGGGTTTCCGCTGGACCGGGAAACCAGGAGATGATCGGAATTTTTTGAGAGCGGAAAATGACAGTGAATTTATTTTTTACCGGTATTTTTACAAGTTTTTGAAAGAAAAATGTATCCAATCACTTGAAATACACAAGAACTCCAATATAAGACCAGTTTCGGGGGTTGCCTCGCAATGGCCTTGGCACTAAGTTAGTCGTTGGAATCGTAAACAGTCAGGGTCGTAGGAGCCATTTGTGTTTGATTTTTCTCCTGCTTTTGTCGCCTTCGCTTACTTCTCCCCCGTATTGTCCGCTTTTAACGCTGTGGCGACACATTGTTGACATTGCCTGTGCGCTGAGAAACTGCGTGGGCCAGCAGTTCTAGGAGGGAGTAAATCAGTCGGCCTTATATTGGAGTTCTTGTGTATCACAACTTTCATATCACAATATATATAATGCAATTTAAAATACGTTTGATTTCAATTTTTTTTAAATACTAGGTTGAGTTGTTAACTTTTTTAATTATGAAAGCATTCAGTTTACCATGTGGAATTCTAAAATCTTTTACCATACAAATTTTCCATTTTACATCTTCATTTTTAAGGTGAAAGAATGTTGAAATGCAGTTTTGAAGACTTACAAAATACAAGATTAATATCTTCTGGAAATGAAAATTTTTAATAAAAAAGGTTTTAAGTTGATCAAATGTAAATATGAATTGAATAATGATTTTAAGCATTAAACTGTAGTCGTGTATTCGCAATTGAACAATAATTAATTTATTTTGTAGGGCGATTCTGAATCTGATAAAATTAAACAATTTATAGTTTTTGACGTTAAAAATTGAACTGTTCCAATTCGAAAGCCTTAGATGTTAATCAAATGTAAACTTCCGATTGAAACTTTATAAACTATCTGTTGTTTCTGTCTAATTCAACAATTGTTTACATTAAATGAACAATTGTAAATGAAATATTCAAAACTAAACAATTTGAAACTGAATTGTCAGAAACAGAAAGCCTGAATAAGCATGAATCATTAAAATTTCGGAGAGCTAAACTTAAACTTTGAACGTTACAATGTTAATTTTAATTGTTCTAATTGAAAAAAATGTATTCAAAAGTGAAAATGTTGAATATTGATGTGTTAATAAAAAATAAAAATGTATTCATTTGGAAAAAATTTGAGAAAGTTGAGGAGATATTTGAAAGTGTTCAAATTAAATTTTTAAGCTCTTAAGGATTTTGAAAGGTTTTAAGATAATACAAATATTGTCTTAAGATTCCTGGTAAAATTTCGAATGATTTTTATTTCAAAAATTAATGCTAACAGAATATTAAGAATAACACATGGGCTGATAAATTCCCGGTCTGACACACACACATGGCGTCACAAATACAGAATCAATTTTTTTTTGGTAAGTAACAACCTTCAAAAGATACGTGTAAAAATTTCATGAGATTCGGTTTAGTCGTTGTCAAGATATTGAAGGTTAAGTGATGCTACATTTTTTTTGTTTAAACAATGGATAAAAACGAGTTTCGTGTGTTAATCACTGTTTTTTAATGGGGGAAAATATTGTTCGAGCTCAGCAATGGCTTGAAAAGTGTTACCGGGAAAAGTGCCCATCGAAAACAACCATTTGCCCAAGTTATGCAGATTTTAAACGCGGTCGAACAACCACCGAAGACGCGGAGCGCCCAAATCGTCCAATTGAGGTGACAACGCGAACGCGGCACCCACTTGGAAAAAAATGTTTTCCTAGGAAATTTTCATGCACAATTTTGAACACGGTGCCTTTTGATATCTCTAGAATGTCAGCTATCTCTTGAAACTTCACTTTACAATCGGACAAAATAATTTTCCGAATTTTTTGGATAGTTTTGGGCGTTGCCACCTCAATTGGACGACCTGGGCGCTCCGCGTCTTCGGTGGTTGTTCGACCGCGTTTAAAATCTGCATACCATCGGCAAATGGTTGCTTTCGATGGGCGCTTTTCCAAGTAACACTTTTCAAGCCATTGCTGAGCTTGAACGGTATTTTTGAAGGTTGGTAGTTACCAAAAAAAAATTGATTCAGTATTTGTGACGCCATGTGTGTGTCAGACCGGGAACTTATCAGCCCATGTGTTATTTCAGAACGGACGCAAATTTCGATGAATAAAAAAAAAATTAAAAAGTTATAAATTTGGATAAAATTGATTATTTGGTAAACAAAAAAGAGTTTTAAGAGAATGTTTTGAAAGATTTCAAAACAAATTTTGATGTATACATAACAATTGAAAAATTATTCATTTACAACGATTTAAAATTAAAATAATTTAACTCCTCATTTAAAAAGTGTTCAATTTAAAAAAATTGTAGTTTTTCAATTTTTAATGTTCCTAACTTAAAATTGCATAAAATGATATTATTTTGAAAATTTACGAATTTGTTGATTCATTCTTGAATTTAGGGCATTGAAAGTAATACAGTACATTTATAGTTAATACAAATTTTAATTCAGTAAAACAATTACTTCTGGCAAATAATTTTTTAAGAACAAGAAAAAATCTGCCTCAGCCCGGATTTGAACCGGAAACATGACTATCGCAAAGAGTAGAAATAGACGCCTACAGTTTGCTGTTTAAAAATAATCTTTTTATAGTTTATGTTTAATATATTTATATAATTTATAATAAACATTCGAAGCAAGTAAATAACTTTGAAATTCTTATTAACCTCCCCCTTGAGAGTCGATTTCTTACCTTGAATTACAGATTACGTAATTTGTGATATGGATGTTTGTTACCTTGCATTAATCATTACCTCACTAAGTGAAAAGTGGACAAAAAGTTGAAAAGTTCAGAAAAGACCACAACTTTTCAGAACTTATCTAAGATAAGATGATTACAAACAATAATAAATTGTTTGAGCAACTATTTTTACTAAACTACATTAATTATTACTTCAGTATGTAGAAAATGGTAAAAAGTTACAAATTTCAGAAAAAGCACAAGGTTCTAGCATTATTCAAATTGAATATTATTAAAAATAATAATAAATTCTTCATACAATTGATTTTATTGACTCAAATTGATTATTCACATCACTCTAATTGAAAATTGAACAAAAAGTGTGAAATCAAAATAAAACTGCAATTGAATATTGATCGAAAAGTGGAAATTTTTTGGAAAAAACGCGACTTTCTAACTCTATTCTAAGAGCAAATTGCTAAAATTAATAATACATTGTTCAAACGATTGATGTCAATACCTAATCATCAGCATAAAGTAGTATTTTATGTATTAGAAACAATTTGCATTAAAAAAACCGCAAAAAATCATAATTAGCGCCAAAACCTCGTAAACCCCAATTTTTCACTTATGAGGCTTATTTGGGACCCTATAAAACATACTCATGGGGGTGATATTTATAAAATAATATTTTATTCATTTTATACGGCTGATTGTTAAGATAAATGTTGAGTTTCAACTCCATTCAGCTATTATTGACGATTCTGAATAAAATTTACTAAAACCTCTTTTTTTTCTTATCGGAAATATGTGTTAAAGTTAATGGGGCTTGCGCCACCTCTAAATATAAAAAAAAGATTTTTTTTGTGTGGATTGGAGCAAATTTCCTGGCGATATGCATGAAAATTCGAAGAAAGAAGCATTTGGTTCACCCTACCCTATATGCCACAGTTGGAATCACTGGGCAAAGACACTAGGCAAAAAGCTATACAAATACAAATGTACGGATGGGAACGAATTGTGGAATTGGGGAATATAATATTTCAGAATATTTGTTAATATTTAGGAATACTTCGGAATATGTAGGAATATTTGGGAATATAAGGAATATCAAGAATATTTGGGAATATAAAGAATATCAAGAATATCTGCGGGAATATTGAAAGAATATATGGGAATATTTCGTGAGTGTACCAGGAATATCGGAGTGGTCGACCCCTCGCCTTTTTGTCTTACATTCTAATATTGTGTATAAAAATGCATACATAAATTAAAGGTGGATCAATTTTATGTCCAAGCAAACAAGTTTCACAGTTGTAATAATTGTCGTAAATAAGAAAGACGATGTCAAAGTTTAAGGTTTTCTTCATTTATCGACAAATGGTACCTTTGCTCTATATTTCGCCGAAACGTATTTAACATTTTAAAATGTATAGCAACAGAAAAAGCAGCGAGGTACGTTAAATACAAGCGAATCGAATCAAATATAGACAGGACGATACAAATGTCGTTTGTAAAAACTACTTGAAAACCTCTTTTCCATGTATAATAAAGTTTAATCTGTAAAAAAATGTAATGGTTAGAAATCAATAAGCCGTTGCATTACGCACAGGCATTGACGTGTGGCTTCAACAACATTTATATCTTTCATTACAAGCTGCCTTACAAATAATCTATTATTCAGTCGATGTCATTGGATACCTAAAAGTAATGTTTGTAACCTTGTTTATTACTTCGTACGTTTCCTACACAATGAATACGCGGAATTTTTACTCGATTTTTACTTCTATTTTAATTGGAATTTTAAATTAGAATCTTATCATGAGACAAGAAAAAGAAGTTAAGGCGTGCGCTTTAACAATAATAATTATCTTCCTGACCTTAAGCTTCTGTTAAGACAGTAGCAGATGCAATAAGAATAAAGCGGCTAGTATTAATTAAAAGTACATTATGCGAAAGGGAGAAGAGATAAAAGATTTTTTTTCTACTCCCGTAGGATGTCCTTCTATTCTCGAAAGAGCACCTGCACTGTAATTATTTATTCTCTAGCAAATGTTTCATAATAATATGGCATTCTAATATGATATTATTTTGAGGTAGTTTCCAATTTTTATACTAGTTTCTTGTATAATTTGAAGAGGCTGAATTTGTTGCACTTTCATCTATCATTCATCGGTCGATAAAAGTAGACACTCCCTGTCTTGACTTTAAATTGAGACAACCTAAATTTTGCTGAGTGTGAGGAAACTTTCTTCACAGTGCAGCACAACGAGATCTTTTTTGATTGATTTTACTATACGCCGGCATTTTCATGAAGGAAGTCTTTCGAGCATTCATTTTCTTAAACACTTTTTTAATTAAATATGGGTCCTTGGTATTATCCTGCCTATGACGAGTTTTGCAGATAATAATGTATACCACAAATTATTTTTGAGTTGTTTTATGAAATAAGGACAAGGGTAAGAGCAGCAACTCCCCCCCCCCCCCCTCAATTGTTGGCACCCTTCTCTAGTTTCTATGAAATGATAAAAGAATAGTAATACATATAAAATAGTTCTTGATTTTTTTAAATTGTGCAGACATTTTTGCGTAATACGTAATATGTATTCATCTTATGCTAAACAATGACTCACGTGTTCTGAAATTACAAAATTCAGCCATGTTTCCAGTTTACCCGTAGCAACGTTATAATTCACGATAGGGACTATTTTATTTTTAAATCTTTTCGCGAAAATGTGAAAATAAATTGTTATTAACGCAATAACTAAGATTTAACTATAATTTATTCAATAAATTATATGTAGGAGGTGCCAATGAATTTTAAATCTAAAGCATCGTATGCACTTCATGGAACCCCCCTGCCAAGAATTTGGTTCTATGTTCTTGTAATGATTTTTATCCTTGGCAATCGCAAAAGTATGGTTATGTTCGTTTGTTGCATTGTAAAAGTGAGAATGAAAGACCAACGTGAAGACGAAAACAATATTTTGAAATAAATGACTGGCGCTGTACTTAAAAGAATTGTGTAAGTAAATAATGTTTTTCTTCTCCTTACCAATAGGTAACAATTCAAAATTACTTTAATACAAAAAGATACAATGGAAATATAATTGAGGAATGAAGGGTTTTCAAATTGTTTGGTCACAAAAGCGGAATTTAGAGAGAGGGAGAGAGAGAGACTAGAGAGACGAAGGGACGTTCCGGTACGTCGCGTCGAGTCCTTCTAGATCGATTTCGCCTCGAGTATCTCTGGTTCCGAATCGATAGTTACCGTTCGTCCTGCTTTAAGTGAAAGTAGATTACCAGTAGATCCGACTATACTCTCATTCAGGACCAATAGGGAGAGAACTCCATCACTCGTTCGCGCAGCGATACGAGGGAAGTAACCTTCGTTTGCACACTATCCATGTGGAAAGCCATTCGGCTCGTTATCGCCAGCCCTGCCGGAATAGCGAACCGGAAATAGTTCAATCCATACTCCATAGTGCCCGCAATAAATGCTTCGAAAATCTTCCAGCTGCTGACGAATTGCAACCTTTAGAGCTCAGGGAAATCGAAGAGGGATACATGCGAATGATCCACTAAAATGAGGTTCGCCTTCGCTTCTAGAGATATGCTTTATTTCCCTAGTGAGCTAGAGGGAATGTGTAAGCATTCAATATAATAAAACCAAACAAACACCGTGTGATTGCCTCATGAATATCGGAGGTATCGGATGCACATTCTGAATCACTCTTATCGTAAAATTCTGTCTTTTTTGATGAATTTTTATTATTTCATTTTTTAAGCCCCCGGTGCTCGTTTACTTTGGGACGAAAACCCAGGATTTATAAGGTTCACATAAAAACTCTTTGATACAGTTATGGCCGACAATCCGTCAGTCGTAAGACATTTAATATGAACGAGTGCACTGGTCAAAAATAATGTAAATCGTGAAAATGCATTGGACGGACTAAAAGTTTTATTATAATCTTGAGAGATGAGTTAATTACTCCATTGATTTCGATCAATATTTCATGAGTGCTAACCTGATCACCAGAAATAATATGGTATATGAATAATAATAATATGCCGCCGCACGTATCTGCACCTGAGATTTGGGGCTTTAACCTGAATATATGAAATACTTAACAATGCAAAAAAGTCATTTTAATGTAGATTCAACTTTATTCGGTTGATTAATTTGAATGTATATGGTACATCCTGGACAGATTCTGTCACTACTACACAGTAAATCCTGAGATATCAATATATCATAATATTATATTGCGTATCAAGCTGGTCCCTTCAGACTTAGTGTATAAGGAACATCACGAAACATGTTTATATTTTATAAAATTCAAATAATGTGAAGACATGAGAATGAAAAGTGGATGAACACAAAAAATATCGACAACCTTAGTTGCGAGACGAATCTCGACTCCAGAAGAGTCCACATGTTAAGCCATTTCGAGCGTGGATAGCACGTGGATAGGCGACCATCTGCGACGTATGACCGAATTGTGTATTCGTTGAGTTTTAACTCATGTCGAGCGGGTGGTTTGACGCTGAGAATAATTGTGCGCATGCGATGGGTAAGTTCGAATGTTTGCCTTCAAACTCGACTGTCGAAAAACCGGATGAACTCGGTGGGGGGGGGGGCGTTCTACAGTTTTCCTCTCCCCTGGCCAAACATCCAGGCAAATGCGAGTACTTCTAATAAATTTGAATGCAGCCACGGGTTATCACTGGTTTTCATTAAATTCATACATTGATCCTAAGGGCGCCTTAGTAAAAGAAAAATGTTCACAGGCTCATACACAGTGGGATGAGGTCAACTTTGCACGTAGCAACTTTGCACGTGCCCAACTGTGCACGTACTTGGTCAGAGGGACAACTGTGCACGTGCACATATGGTTCTTGGACAACTGTGCACTTCAAAACTTAGAAATGCACAGATGGACTCCTGTGCACTTGAACGTGTACAGATGTCACTTTTCTAACTGTACACGTGTACAGATGTCACTTGCCCAACTGTGCACGTGCACAGATGTCCCTTTCCCAACTGTGCACGTGCACAGATGTCACTTGCCCAGCTGTGCACGTTTATGTCCTTACATAAGGGTTTATACTAGGGTTATCCTTTGTATCTACGTATAATAAAATTTTAACATTTGAAATTATTCAATCCTGGTGGAATGGAGCGTATTAACTTTCTTAAAGTTAGTTTAAAAATATTTAAAATATTATTTTGATGAAATTATTCCTTTAAAATTATTAAAGATATAGGCGTAATGTGGCCGCTTCCAGCCCAGTGACGTTTGGACATGCGCACTCCGCCGCCGGGCTGACATGAAACTTTACGCCCGCTACACATACAAATAAAGTACAGTGTGTGTCGAGGGTGTACGGCTATTTTGACTCGTCAAAATGGCCTTCTTTACGCCCTCGATGCACAATGTACTATTTTGAATTTACTTTTCAATAGTTTCATCTCATTAAGCTTCTTTGAGTCTTCCAGTGGGTATAGAGACATCTGATGTCGTTTGAACGTCCTAATTACCACTAACTACCGTGCCTACTTGGTAGGTATTAATTTTTTTCAAGTTACTTATCTGTCTTCGATTTGACAAAATCGTTTATTTATTTTATGTATTTTTTTATAATTTGACAAAGGGAGCATTCACATATGATGTCACGCTGTATTTCAAGCATTTTTACCCCCCCGTACCCCATGTCACACTCTGTCACGAATTGAGGAGACCCCCCC
>CAKNXH010061417.1:249835-288357 GCA_932178445.1 Andricus quercusramuli
ATATATATATATATATATATTAGGTGCGCAAATAAGTTCTCGCTGTTTGTCAGTGGATGGCTCTAGCAGTAAGTGCAAGTCGATTTTGACTTATCTCAAACGCCATTTACCAAGCTTAGACATATGGTAAACGAACCGTTGTGACACATTAGTGACCTTTGTCTTGGCGTCGTACTTTTCATTGTGTGAAAATGTCTGATTTTGTGCCAAATAATCGTCATTTGCGGGAAGTGTTGATGCGTTGATGTGTTATGTTGTGTATTTGGTGAAACCAGGTCGGTGTTATTTATTATGAGCTGTTGATACCAAACAAAACCATCACTGGGGAACGGTATCGACTCCAATTAATGCGATTTAGCCGAGCACTGTGCGAAAAACGGCCACAATTTGAGCAGAGGCACGAAGAAATGATTCTACAGCTTGACAGCGCTCGGCCTCACGTTGCCAAACCCATTAAAACCTACCTGGAAATGCTCAGATGCACATGCTCTGGTTGATCAGCAGTTCCGCTCATATGAAGACATCCAAAAATGGCCGTGGAAAATTTCAAAAGGTGAACACTTTTACCGTAACGGTATTCGAGCTCTACCAGAAAGATGGGAATAAGTTGTAGCTAACGATGGGCAATACTTTGAATGATTCATTTGTAACCATTTTTTCAGACACAAGTTGCATTTTCATGAAAAAAACAGCGAGAACTTTTTTGTGCACCTAATAACATATAACATATAGTATATAACATTAATTTATATATATATATATATATATATATATATATATATATATATATAATAGCATTTACGTGTAGTAGGTATAACTTTGTAACAATTTTGAAATATACGCAGACTACGTTGGGGGCATGATTGCTTATTAACAAAAAAGTTTAAGTGGCCAGTACTACCTGACTCTACTCTATAGGCGGGAAAATGACGAACTGCCGTCTATGAGCATTTTGATCATCTCCTCCTGTACTTTACGACTCCTATATTATTATTTTCCTCTATTATCTTATTAATTGCGTACGTTATATGTCTAGGTTGAACAGCAATGATGATAGGGACTAAGTCTCACTCCCTTTGTAATATTCGCTTCAGCTTCCTCAATATCAATCTCTATAACCCCAGTTTGATTCTTATGTATGTTCCAGATAACTCTCCTATCACTGCATCTTCGTCCCCATAGTTTCATTATTCGAAATAACTTGGTCCAAATAACACTAGCAAATTCTTTTTCTAAATTTACGAAATTTTACGAATGTCTATACCATCTTGAATTAATCTTAGAGCTATAAGTGCTTCTCGTGTCTCTCTATTTGATATTTTTCAAGTCATTCTTCGATACTCTTGTCTATCCTTCTGTACAATCTTCGCGTTAAAATATTCGGTCCACTTCAGCTCTCAAACATCTCACAGATTAATTTTATGGATACGAAAACTAAATTTATTTTTAAACTATGTGATAGACAATTCGGCCAAAATTATAAAAGTATGTAAAAGTATGTGGAAAGGCATCAACTCTAACCAATTATAGAAATTCACATAATATCAGTTTTCAGTACTTTAAATAATGATCTTTGAAGTCATGGAACTCACAGCCCATTCAATGACTAATGAACACCGTAAAACTGATATTATATAATGTCTTATTGACATTCCTCTTAATGAGAGATTGGCATAATCGCAAATTGCATAAAGTTTAAGATAACTTTTTTTCGCCATCTTAAGATAAAACATATTAAATATTTGCAGAAAAAGTTTGAAAGTTACACTGAAATGATAAAGTTACAAATTTATGAAAGTTTTGAACGATCATTGCTGGTGTTTATAAATTCAAAATTTAATTTAATATTAACGCGATGTCATAAAAATTACATTAAAAAATATAATTATACGCATAATTTAGAAATGATACATTATGCGTCCTAAATTACTGAAAACCGTTAAAAACAACATTTCGAAAAATCTCTCTTTATCTACTTGTAATTCTCTCGTTTTAATGCTGACTATGTCTTTTTTTGATAGACTGGGTACATTTTTTTAATTTAAAGGATCTCAGTCGTAATTATTGATCTTTCAAAACGTATTTAAAGTAGGCGATCTGCTTGAACAAGAAAAGGTTTTGTAGTTTACCTAAATTAGTATTTAAAATGTTCAACTTATATATTTTTTAATAAAAGATATATACCAATAATCTCCAAAATCGTGACTTACTTAATCGTGATTAAGTTTTGACTAACTCAATCATGACTAACTTGAACATGATCAATTTGTCGTATCTAAATTGATCGTGGCTAACTTAACCATGACTAACGTATAATAGTAGTAATTAAATCATGACCAACATATTCGTGTTTAAGTGACTTACCTTGAGTAACTAAGCCATGATTAATTAGTCGTAACTAACGTTAGCATGACTAACTTAACCTTAACTTAAAAGTGTACGATGAACGGATGGACACTTCACCGAAAGTATGAGGGTTTCAGCCCGGGACTACGAAACACTGAAAACAAATAAGAATTTAAAATGTATTAAAAAACTTATGAGAATTGCTCTTAAGAAATAAGATGATATGATTATTTCTACAAAAAATTCAAATTGCACAATCTATCGGTATGAATATCTTCTGACAGAAATATCAAAATAATTTTAAGTAGTTTTAAGAAACTAATAAATAGCTACCTATTATGAAAATTAGTAATATAATAATTAATCGAAACATGAGTTCGAATATTCAACTTTTCGACGATGTACCGTACATAGTTTTAAAATAGAACTTTCTCCAAGCATTTCTTCCAAAATCTTCAAATAAATGCTCAATCTATCTTTTTGCTTTTTCGAAAATGAACAGGCTTTTAAATTCTCCCTCGCTCTGAAAATTACTCATTCATAAATGTCAACTTACCGCTTCCTCACAATTTGAACCAAGTGGACAAAATGCGGATCATCTTTAGATTGACATGGTTCCCCTAACAACATGGAATATCAATCAAGTATTAATTGCAGATAGAACGAATGCAGTTTCATGTGAATAACTTTAACATAATATATTATAATATTCTCAAAACAGGAATTTAATTTAATACGCTAAACAGTTTTCCAATAAATCCATCCCACACTCAGAGTTATAAAATGGAACACTAATAATCGACAATCAATAATAATCAACAGTTCGCTATAAACTTGAAACTTATTTTGAGTATGTCACGTTCTCAGCACTTGCGGTTCTGTAGAATTTCTAAGCCCAATTTAAATTTTAACCAAAGCCGCTAAACCCGCCTAACCGAATCACGAGACGTTATGTC
This sequence comes from Andricus quercusramuli, assembly GCA_932178445.1. NCBI lineage: Eukaryota > Metazoa > Arthropoda > Insecta > Hymenoptera > Cynipidae > Andricus > Andricus quercusramuli. Next base: position 253,138 of record CAKNXH010061417.1, read on the forward strand.
TTTTTATTCCATTTCACCTGGAAGCAAAAATAAATAGAAATTTATTGGATCAATTAAAATTCTCTGAATTTCTTTGCTACAGAATTGTTTTTAATTTTTTTCATGAATTTGAGTCTAAATAAACAAAATATCTTTCCTTATTAATAAAATGTCAATTATTTTTCTATGCAGAATAATTTTAACGTTAATTGCATATTTTGTAGTGGAACAAAAATGTTATCAGTATCTAATGATATTTATTAATTAAATAACACAATATGGAAAATTGTATGAATGCATATTCATGTTTGTTTTTAGTGTGCTATACTTCTCACAGAGAAATTTTCTCACTTTCGGAAACGAGTAATAAGAATTTGATTATCCGAACGAAAATCAAGAAACGAGAAACCATTTAATGAATAAAATTTGAGAAAACTTTCGTTCTTAGTTTTCTTCACAAAAATATAAATAGAACAAATTTTACCAAGAAAAATTATACAAAAAAAACTATATAATTTATAAAACATATCAATTGAATTACATTTTTTTAAATACTCGTAATTCAAGAAGTTATAATTATAATAAAATTGTGAATAATAAAACTAAAAACTCCCAAACTTTGACGATACCATTTCAGAAGCGAATTTCATGTAGAATAAACATTTAACATAATTAACTGTGCGAAATTAAATGAAACTTTACGAATAAGCTATTAAAGGGATAGGAGGAGAAAACATCCCCAGTTTGGTTACATTTGTTCATTTCCAGGAATTTTTGCTTTATAATTTACTCATCTAGATTTGCATAGTTAATTCTTTTGAATGTTTGTTCTCCATGAGATACGCTTCTGTAATGGTATCTTCCAAATTTGGAGTTTTCAGCTTTATTAACCACACTTTTTTATTATTATAACTTTTGTAATTAGGAATATTCTTAAAAATATGTTTTTATTCGTATGATTGTCAAGAACACAAAGACAGAGCTTTTTTCAAATTTTTAGATTTTGTTTATAAATTATTTAGTTCTTCTGTAGAATTTTTTCTATTTACATTTTTGTGAGAAGCGCTAAGACCTGTAGTTTTTTAAATTTTTAATTCTTTTAGTTATATTTTCTATAAATTATTTAGTTCTAATTTTTACAAATTTCTTTTTTCAGTAGAATTTTTTGTTTATTATTTGTTAATATCACGTACAACAGGAAGTTTTTTCAAATTTTTTAAATATATTTTTTCGAAATACTACAAAATTAGATTACCTGTTCAGCTTCTCTTAAAGGTTATTAATACTTGTGCTAAGTAAAATAATAATGATGATACAACTCTTGAGAATATTACATATATAATAATAATTTTTGAAAATCATGTTGCTAAAAGGAGTCATTCACAAAATACGTGATACGTTCAGGGGGGAGGAGATTTATCAAAGTACCATTCTCCACATTAAGAACGATGGAAAATGCATCAAGTAGTAGCGGGGGGGGGGGGGGGTTAAAATTTCCCCCAAAATAATATTAATATTTTGTGAAAAGTCCCTAACAAAAATTTTCATCTCGGAAAAACGTTGATTTACAGTAAGTATTTAGCGTATCTGTCCATTTGTTCCGCTCTTTCTACGAGCCCATGAAAATTCGAAAATGTTGAATAGCCACCGAGATACTGCGTCTCAACGTGGACCCTTCTTGATAATTTTTCACAAAAATCGTTGAAAATCAGTTTTTCAAAAATTTCTCATGTCTTCAGATGCTAAAAAAAAGGCGAATCAAAATCTGAAAAAAATTCTATTCATGAGAAATTTCTGAAAAACTGATTTTCAACGATTTTCTTGGAAAATTATCAAAAAGGGTCCACTTGAGACGCTCTATCTCGGTGGCTATTGAACATTTTCGAATGTCCAAGGGCTCATTTATAAGGTAACTGAGTCCTCTACTAACTCCAAACATTATGTTTTGGATAGAATACATTTCTAATGAGGTATCTCGAAAAAACCAATTTTTTCAGTGATTGACTTCACTAATATGCACTCTATCTCGGTAAGCAATGAATATTTTTCGAAGTTATAGGGGTCATTTTGAAGGTAATAAAATTTTCTACAAATCATATGGGAAATACTTCAGTGAAAAGATATATCCTTAAGGAGATATTCCCGAAAATCTATTGTCGGTATTTATGGCCTACTGATATGCGCTCTATGTCAGTAACAAAGTCATATTTTTTGAAGTTATAGGACTCGTTCGAAAGGTAATTCAATTCTCTACAAATCATATGGAAACAACTTTTGCGATAAAATACATCCCTGAGGAGATATTCTTAAAAAACCGATTTTTGGTACTTTTGACTGAAAAAAATGATTTTCTTACGAACAGGATCTATTCAGATTTTGTCTCAATGATTTTTGAGCACTCCTAGGTACCGGAAAGAGCATTCCGCATTCAATTTTCTTAGGTGTTTCAAGCAGACTTTTTTTCCCTTCCCGACCACCGTGCACGAAAACAAACAGAAAATGGAATAAACATTGTTTCAAAGAATAAAAAAGGTTTATATACGCAACTTTAATTTAAAAGTGATGGAGATTTAAATAATTCCCAAGTCTTAAGTGTTTGAGTCAAGTAATTGCTATTGTAGACACGGAAAAAACGATTTGGTTGAATGAACCAAATTTGTGTCGGTTCAGCCGTAGAATATAGTTCTTATATGGGAATTTGCATACTAAGGAATGATAAGAGATTTTTACTTTTGCATGAAAAACACGTTAAAGCCTTATATAATTTGCAGCAGGTTCGAAAGTCCTGCAGAAGCTAGAACTTACTCGGTTAGTTAATATTTTACTTTTAAGTGAATGTTGTCCAACGATGTTGGTAAAGCAGAATACACAAGGGAGATGAAACTTTGTTTAGACGCCTTGTGTAAGGCACAGCACGTAATCTTATTTGAGTGGGTTTGGACTGCGTTTGGACACGATGCATAATTGGAAGCTCCCTTGGGAATTCAACGTTATGCTGCTGCTACTCAACAAGAATTGCATTAGATCTAGATGTGCATTTGTTGAATACACCATGAAACCTGATAATGCACGATCGATTTACAGGTCCCCTTCCTCGCACAGAAATCTCCTATTGTCACTGGAAATTCCGACTCACTATCAGATATTACATTTTACAATAATTTAGCCATTGCATCCATATTAAATTTCACCTTTACCAGTATCATCATTATTATTGGAAACTTGTAACATTTCTTGAAAAAGGCTACATGCAATAATCTGCATGTATTTCCTGTTCCAAATGACTGCGCGGAAATCGGGTGGATTTCCGCGTGGAGTTTCACGCAGAATTCTCTGCGAATTTCTACCCAAATGTTTTTAATTAGAAATACTCAGGGAAAATGATTTATAGCAATCATAAGTATGTACATAGTTTCAACAAAAGAGTTCACTTTTTCCCACTGTACTGGGGAATATCGCTTATATAACTTCTCAAAATAAATGCAAGATCTGCTCAATTCTTTAGAGGTGCAAGGTGCTATTCGAAGCAGGAAATAAATTTCTGTGGCATATCATATGGATGTGGAAATTGCAAGTGTTCTTCCTAGACACTTGGATGCATCTAACAATGCCAGAAAGAAACATGTGGGAAGTGAACGTGCTGTGTATGCACAACAGGATTTTACCCAAAGTAAACATTGATGTAGCTGACTAAGTCTGCAAAGCGTTTTGCTTAAGCCATAAGAGTTAGGGTGTTTGAGACGTTCTTAGAACTTTGGAAATAAGTTTTGCAATCCTTGATGCTTTTCGCAGCTACGACTCCATTGCCTTAGCTGGCAAGCTTTTGTCTGCTTCTGTTATTACAATCAGAAAATAATATGAATAATGACAATAATAATAAAGTTTTTCTTTTTTATTTAGTTTTTGCTTAATATGTAAAATTAGGTATGCTGCTCTTATCAAATCACTTTATTGCATTAAAAAAATGTGTCCGTGACTGATGGTATATAGCGGGACAGCCCCGTGCAGACTATTCAAATATCCAACTCTAACAAAAATATCTTCGACATGTTGAGCTGTAACCATCTTAAACCTGAAAGAAAAGTGAGCTGCCACATTTTTTTATATTAATAGATCTTTATAAGCCACCAAGCATCGTGTCTCAGGCGGTTCGGAACTCGGACTTCGCGTTAGTTGTCCCCCGAACATGCGCTTGGCTGCAACCCAGTTCGTACACGGTTGGGTAAAAAACAACCAGGTTTATCGATAATGTCAAATAGGGGGGGGGGGGGGGGGCAAAATCAAGTAATCCATTTTACACATTTTTTGTTATTTTGTAATGTTTATGGTACTTAACAGTGGTGCCAAACGATTTTACAAAATTTTCAATTTTTCGAAAGTTATTAATATTTTAAAAAATGAAGACAAAATTTTCTTCAAGATTTTTTTTATCTGTATCTATTGGTCTTAAAAAAACTATGCACTCACAGAGAAAATATTAAATTTTAGAAAAAAAAGATAAATAAGTAGAAATTAGAATAAGGTTAATTATATTTCATAATAATAAGATAAAGAAATTGTAAAATTTCAATTGTTCATTAGAAAAATAATTGGTAGTTGTTGTTGTTCAACCTGAAGGGGATTATCGAATTGTTAAATCTTAGTAAAATAATATTTAAAGCCTTCTCAAGTTAACATTAAAACCTAAAATTAGTGTTTTTTGTTATTTGCGAGAGAAAAAAATGTTCAAAGTTTCTAACTCTCGACACGCTGTATTAACAAGGAGAGGACCACCCTCGTGCATCACTAATTTGGAGGCGACTCAGATAGGTGAAAGTTCATTGAAATCAATTAGGTCCTTTTTTCAGCTACCGCTGGGAAATTGTTTATGAGATATTAGTAATAAACAAATTTTATAAATAAATGAAAAGCAAATTCTATTTGAAACGAGGGGTTTACAACTCGACCAATTGGGTGTACACCTACTTCTGACTTCAAGATACTTCAGGATATTTCAATGACATCAGAAGATTTCAAGTGACTTCAGTAGAATTCAAGTGACTTCAAGTGAATTCAGGTGATTTGAGGTAACTTCACGTGAATTCACGTGACTTCATGTGAATTGAAATGGCTTCAGATATTCCGGGAGATTTCAAGACACTTCAGGAGAATTAAAGTAACTTCAAAGGGGCCGTCCATATACCACGTTAACAATTTTTTACTGCATCTTCACCCCCGCCTCGTCTCTTCATGGACAAGCGTGGACTTTTAAAGAACCCTCTCCCGCTGGCTCCTCTGTCAACGTGGACTTATTTCATATTTTATTAAAATATGTATATTCTTGGTATTCAAAAGCTACGGAGCCTAAAGGAGCTATGAAATGTACGACAATACGGGTTTTCTTAAAAACGTAAGCTTCATGATACAAAGTAAGAAGTCTAAACAAAAATAAGTGAATATTTTGTTAGTTTTTCATGTGTGTTCTAAAAAGAAACCCGCAAATTCAGGAAAATGAGAGAAAACGTTTGGATGGTCCAAAAATGCGTTGAAAAATTGTTTTTTCGAATTTCCATGCATATCGCCCCCAAATTTTTTCGAATAAAAAAAAATAAACGCGTTAAAAAAAAAGAATATGCAAATTTGTGGGTGATTCTGAACCACTCTGTTTAGATTGTTACATTTTCCAAAAGAAAAGGTGGTTTGATGTCTGGTTTTCAATTGTGAATCTTTTTCATGCTCATTTCGCATAAAACTATTCATCAAGTAGTATAGTCCTTTTCGACCTTCAATCGAAAATGATATTCGGAGTTTCCGCCAGTCCCATGAAGTTTAACATATTTCCCAGAAGAATAAAGTACGTTTTTGTACATTTTATTCAGAATCTTATTTTTTATTATTTATATTTACATTATTCAGAAAAAATAATTAGTTTTGGAATATTACCCCCATATGTTTGCTATATGGGGTCCCAAACACAGCCCATAAGTGACAAATTGGGTTTTTGCGAGCTGCTGGCGCTAATTATGATTTTTTACGGTTTTGTTTAACAAATCGTTTCTAATACATAAAATACTACCCGTGTGGAAAATGCCTTTTTTAGCCTTATTTAAAAAAAGGCCCATACCAGGTCCTGATAAGGTTACCTGATTTAAAAATGTATAAAACGGCCCTGATCAGGTTCAAATAAGACCCGGATAGGCTGCCCTTATTTTTAATTAAGGCGATCTGATAAAAGGCCGTATTTACGGTCCTGATCAGATTCAAATAAGGCCCGGATAGGCTGCCCTTATTTTTAATTAAGGCGATCTGATGAAAGGCCGTATTTACGGCCCTGATTAGGTACGAATAAGGTCCGGATAGATGGCCCTTTTTATTGACTAACGCAGTTTATTCAAACTTTTCGAACTAATGATAATGATTAATAGTCGCTTTCGTAAAAAAAGAGGAAATACATTAATTCATATAGATTTTTTTTTATGTAGTATATGAGAGTTTTTTACAATAATTAAATAATAATCTACGGTGCTTAGCTACGTAAAATTCTTGAAATAATAATGATATTGCCATTTCATCGCCAACGGTCATACCACGCTGAAAAAACCAGTTCTCGTTAGATCACTGAAGTTAAGCAGTGTTGGGCGCGGTTAGTACTTGGATGGGTGACCATTCGGGAATAATACTACTGTGTACTGTTGGCGTCGTGGGTGTGGTGAGCCCACACTTGTAGTTCTTTACTACAAGAAACTATCCACCTAGAAACACTACCCGAATAGGGTAGTGTCACGTCTACCCCGAAAGGGAAATGGCTTAATGGTATACATACATACATCAATCACTATAAATAATAATGATCAAAATTCTGATATCGTGGATAAAAGATTTGACAGAAACAGATTTGATTTAAAATTTCAAGATTTGAATCTTGCCGCCTTAGGCAATAGTTCGTTTACTTTTTGAATTCATCGTACATATTTTCATATTTATCTCATTCTCATTTAAAAAAAAAATAAGTAAGGAATTCGATACGAAATAATCACGGCCCTGCAAAGGACCTTAATTATTTTAAAGGCACAAAAAAGGCTGCCTGACATGGACCGTCTAAGGTTGGCAACGTACGGCCCTTTCCATTCCGAGCGTGACGAAACACCATCAGGGCCCGATAGGATTTCCGTATCCGGGCCTTAAATAAAATAAGGCAACCTTACCAGGACCTAGTAGTGCCCTGATTTAAATTTCTACACGGGTATTCCTCACTGATAATTGAATGTTCACATGCATTATTTAATAAATTATTATTGCTATTAGCCATTTTCTCTTAGAATACAGTTGGAAAGTCGCGGTTTTTCCGAATTTTATGATTAGTGTGAGATGATAAATAAAGCAAGTTAACAAAAATAATTGTTATAATAATTAATTATTGTTTAATATTATCTTCTCTTAGATCATTGCTAGAAACTTGAGGGGGTTTCTTAAATTTTTACCATTTCTTCGGCTTTTTAGTTATATGAACAAATAATTTTAAAAAATCAGAAAAAACCGCAACTATATAACATTATTGTAGGGCAAGATAGTAAAAAACAATAATAATTTGTTTGAAAAATAATTTTTGTTGAATTCCAGTCACTATTACCATACTTTAAGTAAAAAGTAGGAGAAGTATTCAAAAATTAAAAAAAAAACCGCAACTTTATAACATTATTCATAGAGAATATCATTACAAATAATAATAAATTGTTTAGACAATTATGTTTGTTAACCTAATTTAGTTATTGCCCTACTATAATTTGAAAGTGAACCAAAAGTGGAAAATTTTAGAATAAACTGCAACATTTTAGGATTATTCTAAGAGAATATTATTTTAAATATTAAATGGTTGAAACAATTATTTCTGTTGAATTCAATTGATCATTGCCTTGCTCTAACTGAAAAGTTGACAATCAGATGAGAAATTCAGATAAAACCGCGACTTTTTAACTTCATTCTAAGATGAAGTAGCTATAAACCATAATTAATTGTTTGAACAATTTATTTGAACATTAAATTATCACAATGAAGTAATATTTTATGTATTAGAAACAGTGTTTACCAAAAGAAACCTCAAAAAAATAATAGTCAGTACCAGAAACTCGCAATGCCCTATTTTTCACTTACGGGGTTTATTTGGGACCCTATAAAACAGACTTACGTGGATGAATTTCAAAAAGTGATTTCTTATTCGTATTCTATAGCTAATTCTGTAGAACATTTTTCAGGGTCAACTCGATACACACAATCGTCGACTGTTTCTATACCCCCCCCCCCTCCACTGTCCAAGTGGTATATGGGTGACCCCAAATGAATTTAGGTGATTTCATATGACTTCACATGGATACACGTGACTTCAGGTGAATTCACGTGACTTCTTGTGAATTCAAATGACTTCAGATATTTCAGGAGATTTCAAGTGACTTCAATTCAACTAAAGTGACTTCAAGTGAATTCAAGTCACTTCAAGTGAATTCAAGTGACTTCAAGTTACTTCAGATATCTCAGGAGATTTCAGATATTCCAGGAGACTTCAAAAGATTTCATTACAAGTGTACGCCTTTCTATTGCATAAATCTCAGTTAAATTGAATTAGCATTTAACAACACTGATTATTTTTATTAATATTTATGAAAAATAAACAAAAATTTGAGCCGTTTATTCACGGAAAGGTTTTACAACACGCGTTATGCAATACATTTCGATGAATAGTTTCTGTATTTAATCATATTTTAAATTTTTATATACTTTCCTTGTAAAAAATGCATAATTTAGCCTTTCGCAACCAAAAACACCAACTGTCAACATAAAAGTATTATTAGACAGGTTCTGCATTACATTCAGTTATATTGGACCAGTATCAAACAATTTATTTAATTTTTATAAATATTTATTATAAACGAATATTATTTATTCAGATAGTTTTAATTAAACACTGCGTCATTTCCGTTTCCATTTTGTGGAAAAATGGCATCACCCTTATTGTAATATATGTAAATTATTTGTTATAATAAATGTTTACAAAAATCATAGAAATTGTTCAATACTGGTTCAATGTAATTGTATATAATGCAGAACGTATTTCGTAATACTTTTAGGTTTGTAAAGGTCTAAATTGTATTGTTCAGTGTTAACTCGCTTTCACTAGAAACTATTCAACATGAGTCTAGCAATAAATTTAATGTCAACTTGAGAAGGTTTTGAAAATTATTATTTGAATAAGATATGGGAAAAAATCCATGATCTCCTCCAGGTTTGAAACCAATAATCCAAAATTAGGTATAAATAAACAATTGAAAATGTACAATTGAATAAAAGAATTTAAAATTCAATCTTTTCTGCGTAAGTTTGTATGATGACAGTGTTTTCAAGACCAATACATACAGATATAAAAAATCTTGGAAAATTCTCCTCAATTTCCAATTGTTAATAACTTTTCAAAAATGGAATATATTTTGCAAAATCGTTTAGTTCCACTGATAAGTACCATAAACACTACAAACTAACAAAAAATGAGCAAAATTGTTGTCTTGGAGTTTTGCCTTTGACATGGAACGCTCCATAGCATAGGCATACTACTCTTATCAGATCACGTGACTGCATTATAAAATGAATCCATCCGACTGGCATGACGGTACATACTGGAACAGCACCGTGAAAGCAGGTTTGTGCAAATGTCCAACAAGAAAACAAAAATATTTTCGGAACTTTAATTTTGTATGTATTTCTATGGGTTCTAAACATTTCAAGTCAGAGGTTTTCTTTTTCTTATCCTTATTGATACTTTGGAGATTTTTTTAAATATATAACATTACAAATATCGATATCCTCCTATCAAATGCCAAATGCATCAAGGTGCAAAGTGCAGTAGTGCTGTTTTACAACCTAACCGTTTCTAATCCTACGCTCACGGATGTATTGATGTATTCGGAGTAGAAAGTAAGACTGTGTCACGAGTTATATTCAATTGAAATACGTTCAAAATAGTAATAAATATACTCTGTTCACCGAGAGAACAAATTCCTGGAAAGATGGAATTTCGTTCTCTGCTCGCAGCTTGTCAAAGAAGGGGAATCGCACGCGTGAGTATTTGGCTGGAAAGTCCCTTGATATTTATGGCCTATTGCAGACTTGCCCAGATAGGCCCAGATAGGCCCAGATAGGGGAAAACTGCTCAATTACCACATGTTCGAGTTCCACCTCCACTTCCCTCTGCTCAGGTCCAAAGAGTTGGGGGGTGGTCGCTCTCGTGAAGTTGCAGGAGTAGAGGTCGGTGGTGGTGTTAAATTCCCATCTGGGAAATGAGCAGCTTTCCCCTATTTGGGCAGGCCTGGCCTGTTGTAACCTTCAGGCATGGTCCGCTCATCTGGCCCTCAGTGAGGTTACGAAAAAATTAGGAAAAGTCTTGTGTCAGTCTATTTGAAAAAATGGTGTTCTCCTTTAACAGCGATTAGCTGTCGACCAAATAAAAAGAAATGTGTCGACGCCCTCTTCCATAAAAACTTGCGCGACCGAATTTGTTCTCTGGGTAAACAAAGTATATAATTATTTACTGGCTCTAAAATTGATTCTTTAAGGTTTTTTTGGTAACTCAATTAATATTCAAAGGTGATTAAGCTGAAGTCATTCTTTCCACGGAATACCTTTTCTCGCAATGTACAATGTTGTATGACCTAACAGAATGAAAATGTTTGCTCTGAATTTAGATAAATACTAAACATTTACAGCAGGGCTCTGCACTTTCAGCAGGTGCTTCGATTTTCAGGAATCCTGAAGGGTCTGATTTTTTTCTACTTGAATTGACAATACATTTCATTTTTTCATTTCAAACTGTAATTCACCATGTAGGATTAGGGACGATTCGAAGGAGAAGTTCGACGAAAATTTATTAGGGCCCGTTTGACCTAGTCTCTAGAGTCTCGACTGTCACTGGCAGTCTTTGCAGTCAATGACTGCCTTCTGGAGAGCCCTGATTTACAGTATGAAATATTTGAATTGAATACAAAAATGAAAGAAAATATGATAAGTAATCAGTCGGCAGTTATGTATAAAATAATAACTAAAGTCGGCGTCAAAGTACGCGCCCCTCATTTCGATCGCTCGCAACTCGTTCAAAAAAATTGCTGAAAATTCTGGCTAGGTAAACCTGAAAGCTGAAGGTCTCCTGAATTAAAAGATATATATATATATATATATATATATATATATATATATATATATTGTTGTTCTAGCTGGGTGGGAAACTGGAGGGAAACTGGATTGTAATAAGCGTCAAGCGCGATAATTTCGACGTCAAGCTTAAACACATAACGCCGTTACAAGCTACTCGATTGTGATCTCCAAATTTGGCGAATGAGGACATTCACGTCTTACTCGTCATGAAGAGAGGATCTGAGAATCCAAGATTGCTATATAATTAACGTGGTTGGCTGTGGCCTAGAGATTTGTAAATCTACCAAATAGTGACAGCTGAAGTATTCATCGGCACAGTAAAGTGTTAATCTTAATTTAAAACATAAATAAATGGTGTGTGTGAATAAACATAATTTTCCTATTTTACATGGGCTCCCCTTTTAAGCTGTACCGAATATTTGGTTGTAATCAATTCACGCAACGTTTTACATCAGATTTGAAGGTGAACCAATTCAGAGGGTTAGGTTTGAAAGCAGCTTTAAGCTGTACCTCGCCCTTTAGGTTCTTATGTTAACTCTGTCTGCCATGTACATATCCTTCTTGCTACGAACTCAATAAAAATTTATTATTATTATTATTATTATTATTTTTGAGTATGTTGCAAATGTGATCGTATGATATTATTTATTTCGCTGCAAAATATATTCTATCAATGCAATTCAATGATAATGATATTTTTTCAATCTCACCTCTCTGCATGACTCCAATGTCATAATTATTACAAGATATGCCATTTTTAATTACTCATTTTAACAAACTTGAAAACATTTTTTCAACACAGGATGTCGAATACTCGTACAATAATAAGGGTTAAAGTGGGAACGTTCTTATTTTAGAATCGTGAGGGCAAAGTTTCTTTTCGGCGCATCGGCGTGGAATGAGCAGTTTTCCTTCTGCGACAAATTGGGTATGTCCCTATCGAGATTAACTATCAAACTTGCGAAGCGTAATCAAAACCTGAAAGCGACGTGACATTGATACTTTCATAACGCCCGGTTACGTTATCGATGATGACAGTGATTCGAGGATGACTAAATTGAGCCTCGACATGCGAGAGACTCATTAGTATTTGTCTATCTATAGCTTTCCTTGATTCGACTTATTTGCAACATGAGCAACTTCCATTTATTAAGCAATGTGATGAAGGTGGTTACAGGTTAATTAAGCACGTTTAACGAGCACTTTTAAGAATTACTGTGGTAGTACGTAGCAGGTTGAGAACCGCATCCGTTTTCCTCATCCCCCCGCTCCCTTTATAACCGTAATTAATTCTGTGAAATTTCCGCGGAACACGACGTAAGTACAAGATTGAAAAAAATAGAGAAGAAGTAAATTAAAGAAATTCAAGAATCACGCCTTACCAGTGCAGTGGAGTAGGTTCTTAAACCTTATATGAAAAAAATTATAAAAAAACTAGCGGATCCGGCAGATATTGTCCTGTACACACGTCTTAAATTTGAAAATTTTAAACTTTTTACATTTTTACATTTTTAAATTTTTACATTTAGTTTTCAAATAATTTTATAATTTGTTCTGGGTGACCAGCAAGACATGCGCGCTTTGGTTCCACGAGACCATTAATAACTTGCGTGAACTATGACCCATGCAGAAATCGCCATACTGGTTCCATTTTGCCGATCGGGCCCTGATCGGGTTGGCCCGGTCTGTCAGACCCCGTGGCCGGTTACAGCCTATAACGACACCTAGTATGTGTGTTGGGAAGTAGCGAATGACTTGTGTGCAGTTTAGACAGCTATTTAATTTTGAATTAAATTTTAAGTGTGATAAATGAATGAGGTTTCAATAAACAATGCCAAAGTGTAAAAGCACTCTGCGGGTTCAGAAACACCGTGCGATAACCAGGATACCATATTTACGAGACGGAAATGCAAGTAAGTAAATCAGTGAAACCTAACCTCAATATTAAAATTATTATTAAACTTGTTTATCAAGATTTATATGTTCACGGCTATCCTCAATTGACATTATTGTTTTTTTAATCAATAGGAAATTATTTAGCTCATGATTTAATACCTATAAATAATTACGGTATCAATTTGTAAATATAAGGTTATGTTCTAAGAAGACTGACAAACGTGTATTTCATTATATTTTAGGTTCTCAAGCTGATGATGAAGATGAAGATGAAGAGAAAGAAAATATTAATTTTGATGAACCGGAAGCTGTGGGAAATGAAATCGATCGTGACGATCCAGGTATTGGCAACGAGGTTCGAACGAATTTTGATCATCTTGAGAGTCCTACTTTATCAGCAAGAATCCGGTTAAAGCACATACAGTATCAGCTTCTTTTTCGTAAAAATTGAGTGCCAAATATCTATTTTAATCTACTGGAGATTATATTTATCTAGTTTTGAAAAAAGGTATGTAAAAAAGTCAAGCTTTCCTAAAACATAACCTCACAAGGCAAGACACGGTAATGAAAACTAACGTTCCATTATGCTCACTCTATTTCTAATAATGTTCTATATAATATAACAATTAAAATTAATGTTTTAAATACACGAACTTTGTTTTTCATTAATTATTTTAGAAAAAATACCAAAATTTCACAAATATTATTATAAACAGGAAATTAATCGGGATCCGGTCCGGGATCGACCTGGCAGCCAGATCGGTCTGCCACGTTCGGCACCGATCGGGCCGTGTGTTTCATCACGGGTCTGGTCTCCCGATCCGAGCCGGATTTGGCCAGATCGGTACCCGATCGGGGCCATGGCAAAATTTCTGCATGGGGATCGGGCCTGAACTGACAACTTTGGACAACGCGGGAGCATTTCCTTGCTTTTCCTTTCCCACTTAACGGCTCCGGTCTACCGGACCCTGAGCGAGCCCGGGTCCGGTCGTCACCCTACCCACCGGGCACCTTCTGCCGTCTCTGACCAAATTTCATAAAAATCGGTCCAGCCGTTTAGGAGGAGTTCAGTCACATACACACGGACAGAAGAATTATATATATAAAGATATATTATATATTATATAAATTTAAATAAATTATATATTGTATTATAAACAAAATATTCTTAAACCTTATATATGTAAGTGCACAGAAAACATTTTTTTCTTTAGTTTTTCGCGACTTTTAAGTAATTCCAGGACATAGGGACACTTTTATAGTATTCGAAGTCTAGTCTAGTGACAACTCTAATTTATTAAAAATGTATTGTAATATAATAGAAAAAAGTACGAATCTTGATATTTATATTGAAGTTTAAAGACAGAAGAGCGAGGGCTTGACAAATCATGACGTCAGGTATACACTTGTAATGAAATCTCCTGAAGTCTCCTGAAATATCTGAAATCTCCTGAAATATCTGAAGTCACTTGAAGTCACTTGAATTCACTTGAATTCACTTGTACTCACTTGAATTCACTTGAAGTCACTTGATTTCAATTCAATTCACTTGAAATCTCATGAAATATCTGAAGTCATTTGAATTCATATGCAGTCACGTGAATTCACCTGAAGTCACTTAAAATCACCTAAATTCATTTGGGGTCACCCATATACCACGTGGACAGTTTTGGGGGCAGGGGGTATAAAAAAGTCGACGATTGTCCACGAGGGGGGCCGAAGTCTACGTGGGCTAAGATGGACCTTCTTACTTTGTATCATGAAGCTTATATTTTTAAGAAAAACCGTATTCTCGTACAATTCACATCTCGTTTTGGCTCCGTAGCTTTTGAATATCAAAAATATCCATATTTTCATGAAATATGAAATAAATCCACGTGGGCAGAGGAGCCAGGGGAAGAAGGTTCGTCAAAAGTCCACGCTTGTTCACGAGGGGTGGGGGCGGGGGTGAAGATGTAGTAAAAATTGTCCACGTGTTATATGGATGGTCCCCTTGAAGTCATTTGAATTCTCCTGAAGTAACTTGAAATCTCCCGGAATTTCTGAACCCATTTGCATTCACATGAATTCACGTGAAGTCACTTGAAATCACCTGAATTCACTTAAAGTCCCTTGAATTCTCCTGAAGTAACTTGAAATCTCCTGAAATATCTGAATTCATTTGAATTCACATGAATTCACATGAAGTCACTTGAAGTCACGTGAAATGTCATGAAGTTACTTGTAGTCACTTCAATTCTCCTGAAGTCACTTGAATTCTCCTGTAGTCAGTGAAACCTTCTGAAGTCATTGAAATATCCTGAAGTATCTTGAACTCAGGAGTAGATGTACGCCCGGTCGGTCGAGTTGTCAACCCCTCTCAGAAGAGAGAATTCGGGAAACAGTAACTTATGCTTTGGTTCGCTAGTCTAGTAAAATAAGAAGCTGAGGCAGGAAGGGAGACGGAGAGTGCAAAAATTCAATTTTTTCTAATTGATCGTATAAGTCGTCAGTCTCCGGGGGCAGACGTTAAGGTGTCGAGTTTAGATTCGGCTCTTCGCGGGCATCCTGCGATCGAACCCTGGTCTTGGTATCGAAGAAATAAATTCTTTCTCCAATACGGAGAACGAAAGGATCCTCCGCATGTAATAAAGTGAAGCAGACCTTTTTTTATAGCTTACTTTAGATCTTGCGTTCGACACAAGCCCACCTTCGCCCATTTTCATTTTGTGAAATAGGAACTGTATATAAATATATTATGAAATGCGCTTAAGTGCGTAAACATGGTGTCCTTGAAATGACACACACACTCGACTGTTCTTTCCCAGCAACGAAGCTCTTTGCCGGATTTTTCGCCAGGGTGTCAGGTTCCGAAAAGCGAATATCGATGTATTTTGATGCATTGATTACAGATATCTGGCCATGAAATAAACCCGGAAAAATTATTTTCAAAGTCAATATTCTGATTTTTGTTTTGTTCTTCAGAAAATGTTCAACAAAAGAACACCACCGCACCGGATACTTTCATTCACCCTCTAGCGTACCCTCCTTTCTACTTGTCGTTGTTGATAGAAAGAAGCACATTTAGAAAGGGGTTTACTGCAAAGGGGGTAAGAATGTATTTCCACTCACCCCTACCCTTTTTTTAGTATCGCCGCTCAAAGAAACACATTAACCCTTACAATGCCCATTTCTATCAGTTGAGTGGGTAAATAGTGGGCTGCTGGAAAAGAATGAGGGATTTGTTCCTAGTAAACCCATACCCTTTCTGAAAAAACTGCACTTCAAAGAAAACGTTGCCCCCTTTGCTCCCTTTGGATAGGTAAACAGGAGGATACTGGGAATATTTTAGGGGTTCACTGTTATCAACTCGTGTCCATTTTTTAGTACGCCACTCTAACAAAGAGACAACCCTCTATAGTGTCTTTTGTTGTACATTTTGGGCTGGTAGAAAGGCGGGTACTGAAATGGAGATAGAGATTATGTTTCTACTCAGCCCTGTCTTTTTATCTAGTATAGCCCCTTCAGAAAACACGCTACGCTCTAGAATTCCTCTTTCTACATTTTTCAGAAAAGAAACCTAATTTGTGAAAGTTAGGACCATCAAAATGATATTTACATGTATTTCCATGGTCATATTCGTAATCAATGCATTATAACACTTCGATTTATGCTTTTGCGAACATCACGTTCGACAAAATGTACTAGGAGAAAAATGGTGGTTAAAAGATGGAGACATAATTTAGAGTCAGCCAGTTCTTCTAGATGATCGGAAAGGCCTTTAGGGATGGTCAAGGCGATCATCTTGTTTTCGCTGATTTCGAACGTTTGTCGAAGATCAGATAACCCATCGCGGAGAGGCAATCCTTGCGCGTGAAGACGCTTCCGATATATCACTCTTTCGTAACTTTTGCCAAAGGCAAAGGTTACAAGGTCCAGAGGAAGAGTGTCCACTAATTACTGCTGAAGAAGTGAAGAAAGTTATCGCTAGAACTGAGAACTTTTCGGCGCCAGGGCCAGATAAAATCAACAACTTTTGGTGGAAGAAGTTTACTTCTACGCACCAACATCTAGCTCGTATATTTACTACTTTCTTAAACGGAGAACAACCCGTCCCGCAGTGACTAGCGGAAGGACGCACGGTATTGATCCCTAAGGCCGGAGATTTGTCATGTCCAAAGAACTACAGGCCCATAGCTTGTTTAAACACCAGCTACAAGCTATTCACTGGCATCCTCAAAGAGAGGATATTGACATCTATCGAGCCGGTATGGAGTGCAATAGTCGAACAGCGTGGATGCAAGAGAGGGCTGGCAGGTTGCAGGGGGAACCTGTTAATAGACAGGTGTATTACCCAGGACTTGATCAGGTATCGACGCAATCTGTCCATGGCTTGGATTGATTACCGTAAGGCATTCGATAACACGAACCATGAGCTTCTTATCAAGCTCCTTGAGTGCATGGAGGTGCATCCAAAAATAGTGAGATGCATGAAAGAGCTTATGCTCTTGTGGCGGACAAGATTTGCCATGACATCTGACAAAAGACAAGTGACTACAAGCTATGTCACATATAAGAGAAGGGTCTTTCAAAGAGACTTTTCTGTATCTCCCTCTTGTCTCTATCTATTGTGCTCCAAGGCGGAAGCTCTGGATACCTATGTGGCCCGCCGAACAGAAGAGAATATAAGGTCAACCACCTTTTATACATGGACGACCTTAAACTCTTTGCTTCCTCAAAAAAGGACCTTAACATCCTTGTAGATGCGGTGAATAGGTATTCTAAAGCGATTGGCATGAGCTTCGGACTGGACAAGTGTGCCTGCGTCCACCTACACCAAGGAAGACTAGAAACTACATCATCCAGTGACGATCAGGATGTTCAACTCATAGGTGGAAATACCATTCAACATCTTGGTATTGGAGAAACATATACATATCTTGGAATACCGCAAGCGGAAACCCACAATGTGCATAACTTGAAAACGGCCCTTGGAAAAAGGTATCGCCAAATTCTCAGAAAAATTTGGGCTTCCGAATTATCTGGAAAGAATAAGATCCAGGCGACCAATATGCTGGCCGTTCCTATACTGCTCTACACGTTTGGTGCAGTAAAATGGAACGTCGATGAGTTAAAACAACTTGATCGAAGCACACGCAAGATGATGACAATTCAACGAAGTCTTCATCCTAGATCTCCCGTACCTCGAATATATCTCCCTCGCGATAAAGGGGGTAGAGGATTGCTAAGCTTAGAGTGTCTTCATCGAAGAACGGTTCTGGCTATAGCCTGTTCAGTTCTAAAAAGCACGGATTCCCTTATGCGACTCGTACATCAACATGAAGTCGCCAATGCTGCGGTGTTTCTATACCATGCAGCAGATAGGGCCGCAGAGGAGCTTGACCTCCCATTTAATTCCAGCGACATTACACATGGCCTAGCATCACTAGCACCTCTGGTGCTTAAAAGTCGTATACAGGAAGCAGAACATACGCTCCTACTAAGAGAACATGCTGAGAAACCCCTCGATGGTAAGTTCTACGGCATCCTACGTAGAGAAGAGCTCTCGATGGGTCTGTCCAACATGTTTCTCAAGTCTGCTGGATTGAGATCGGAGACCGAGGGATTTCTTTTTGCCTGTCAAGACGGCGCCATAGACACCTTAGTTTACCGCGAGCGCATAATGAATGTACCTGTACGCGATACCAACTGCCGAGCGTGAAAGCAAGAGCCCGGAACACTTGGACATGTTCTCAGTGGATGCTCTAAATATGCACGCTGCGCGTACATAGAGGGACACAATGCAGCTCTAAAAGTGATATATTACCATCTTAGACATTTCTATGGTGTTGATCTATTGCCCGTCTTGCCATACGCCCAGGGAGAACTCGAGTCAGTTGTGGAGAATGTTCAGTGTAAGATCTACTGGAATTTCTCATTCTCCACCACTCAACGTATCAGTGCTACGAAGCCTGACATTGTCCTCCAAGATCTGAAGAACAAGATCATTTACGTGATTGAATTCTCGGCACCAGCCGATAGTAATATCACGGCAAAGAAGGGAGAAAAACGGGCGAAATATCAAGCACTTCTTTTCGAGCTGAGTAGGCTGTACCAAGGCTACAAAGTCCATCTTATAATTCTCATAATCGGCTGCCTTGGAGGTATGAAAGCTTCATTTATTAGCCAACTCAAGAAGATTCCGGCTTGCCAGCGTCATGCTCATTTCATCGCGAACCGGATGCAAAAGGCTGTTCTCCTGGGATCACTCCATCTGGTCCGTCAACACTGTTCCTCTTAAATTCTACAAAGATTGGTAGCTCTAAAAAAGTATCCAGAGGTGAAACTTCATCTCCAACTGTCTTGTCTGCCGCGTAAGTTCATCCGCGGCTAGAGACCTGACTCCAAGGAACAGTGTTGCCCGATGGTATCACGCGTAAATTTCCCGCTCTTGCTTACCTTCTAGGACAGAAGGAGCAGAAGCGGATGGCGTACACGTTCCAGTAGCATTGGGATTGGTTTCTTTGAGGAATCATGATCGAAGCTTCCGGAGCCTACAACTTCTCAATAACGCGTAGGGATGTGGCGACTCCATCGCCCGAGAGCTCCGGCTCTTGCAGTCAGCCACGTTGCTTTGGGCTAACTCCCCAATGCAACGAATTATGCGGTTACGACACCAGCATCGCGCAGTGCCACCCACAATAGGCCTCTCTTGGATGGAGGTCATGGTTCAGTTGAGAGTGGCAATAGGAGCGAACCGAGGCGACAACCAGGCGATGGCCCCGGACAAACGCGAGAACATCGATTTAAATGGTCGGACCAACTCAGGAGGGACCTCCTTACTTGTTGGCAAAGAAGCTCACAGGCGCGAAGAGGATTCATGAAGAGGTTACATGACCGTTGGGTCAATATGCACCCAGAATATGGTCATGAAACGCCTTAGTATTTAAGAGATCAGGTATCCTTCTTGCGAAAAACGGATATGAAGCTCTTCATCAACAAGAAGAGGAGCAACATCCTCCAGCAAACATTCCACCCGTTCCAGCAAGACTACCTTTGCAGATAGCCGATAATGCCAACATGAGAAGCAGGAGATCTATCCACCAAAAAGTCTTCCTCAGGATGGACAAATTTGCTGAAATTAATACTGCTCTCCCCGATTTGCTTCCAGATGATGTTAATCTCTGGAATCTGAACTGTGTAGTTTACGAGAAGGTGGTCTCCCTGCTTAGCGACAATTGAAGTAACGATACTTCAGTACGTCTGAGTAAGACTCGCGAGCGTATTGCACAGCTTCAGTTCAAAATTGAAACGGCGAGACGGCATGCATCAAATGATGAGTGCGTGATTAGCTACATAACATCAAATAAAAAGTTCACTTCAAAAGTTAGGGCACTTGCTCGAAACTTAAGGAAAGCAAATCACACGCCGAACAAGTGTAAACTGTTAACCATCATGCAGCAATGGACGCAAAATATAAGATATCTTTCAACAGTGGAATAGCGCCTTGAATGGCGAGTTAAGTGGATTCAGGAAAATTCCACCTTTTCTACTCGTCCTTCCCGTCTGTTCAATAAAGCGTCACGTGCCGTTAAAAATCCGCCTAGTCGAGAAGAGATTCTAGTCTTCTGTAAGCAATTACATGGAGATACCTATCAGCTAAATGAAGACGCTTCTGATATGTCACACTTTCGTAACTTTTGCCAAAGGCAAAGGCTACAAGGTCCAGAGGAAGAGTGTCCACTAATTACTGCTGAAGGAGTGAAGAAAGTTATCGCTAGAACTAAGAACTTTTCAGCGCCAGGGCCAGTAAAATCAACAACTTTTGGTGGAAGAAGTTTACCTCTGCGCACCAACATCTAGCTCGTATAGCTACAAGCTATTCAGTGGCATCATCAATGAGAGGATTTTAACATCTATCGAGCCGGTATGGAGTGTAATAGTTCAACAACGTGAATGCAAGAAAAGGCTGGCAGGTTGTAGGGAGAACCTGTTAATAGACAGGTGTATTACCCAGGACTCGATCAAGTAGCGACGTAATCTGTCCATGGCTTGGATTGACTACCGTAAGGCATTCGATAACACGAACCATGAACTACTTATTAAGCTCCTTGAGTGCATGGAGGTGCATCCAAAAATAGTGAGATGCATGAAAGAGCTTATGCTCTTGTGGCGGACAAGATTTGCCATGACATCTGACAAAAGACAAGTGACTACAAGCTATGTCACATATAAGAGAAGGGTCTTTCAAAGAGACTTTTCTGTATCTCCCTCTTGTCTCTATCTATTGTGCTCCAAGGCGGAAGCTCTGGATACCTATGTGGCCCGCCGAACAGAAGAGAATATAAGGTCAACCACTTTTTATACATGGATGACCTTAAACTTTTTTCTTCCTCGAAAGAGGACCTTAACATTCTTGCCCAGGCGGTAAATAGGTAGTCTAAAGTGATTGGCATGAGCTTCGGACTGGACAAGTGTGCCTTCGCCCAGCTACACCAAGGAAGACTAGAAACTACATAATCACGTGACGATCAGGATGTTCAACTCATAGGCGGAACTACCATTAAACATCTTGGTATTGGAGAAACATATACATATCTTGGAATACCGCAAGCGGTAACCCAAAATGCGCGTAAGTTAAAAACGGCCCTTGGAAAAAAGTATCGCCAAGTTCTCAGAAAAATTTGGGCTTCCGGATTTTCTGGAAAGAATAAGATCCAGGCAACCAATATGCTGGCCGTTCCGACACTGCTCTGCACGTTTGGTGCAGTAAAATGGAACATCGATGAGTTGAAGCAACTCGACGGAAGCACACGCAAGATGATGAAAATACATCGAAGTCTTCATCCAAGATCTTTCGTACCTCGAATATATCTTCCTCGAGATAGAGGGGGTAGAGGTTTGCTAAGCTTAGACAGTCTTCATTGAAGAACGGTTCTGACTACAGCCTGCTCAGTTCTAAAAAGCACAGATTCCCTTATGCGACCTCTGGTGCTCAAAAGTCGTAAACAGGAAGCAGAACATACGCTTCTACTAAGAGAACTTGCTGACAGGCCCCTTCATGGTAAATTCTACGGCATCATACGTAGAGAAGAGCTCTCGATGAATCTGTCTAACATATTTCTCAAGTCTGCTGGATTGAGATCGGAGACCGCGGGATTTCTTTTTGCCTGTCAAGACGGCATTATAGACACCTTAGTTTACCGCGAGCGCCTAATGAATGTACCTGTAAGCGATACCAACTGCCGTGCGTGCACGCTACGGGTACATAGAGAGACACAGTGCAGCTCTAAAAGTGTTATATTTCCATCCTAGGCACTTCTATGGTGTTGATCTATTGCCCGTCTTGCCATACGCCCAGGGGAATGTCCCGTCTGCCGCGTAAGGTCATCTGCGGCAAGAGACCTGACTCCAAGGACCAGTGTTGCCCGATGTTGTCACGCGTAAATGTCCCGCTCTTGCTTACCTTCTAGGACAGAAGGAGCAGAAGGGGATGACGTACACGTTCCAGTTTCTTCGGGATTGGTTGCTTTAAGGAACCATGATCGTAGCTTCCGGAGCCTACAACTTCTCTCAATTTACGATTATAAGTAAGAAATTGAAAAAATTGTACCTTGTACCGCGAATTATTACATGATGATCTTAAAAAAGGTAGTCCTGAATGTGTGAGGAGTGTCTACAAAAATTACCAACAACTTGCACGTCCTTGATTTGGTTCTCAGTCAGGTTTGTGTGCGGTGTTGTAATGATGTTAGGTCGTGGTACCATTAGTACTGCCAATCACACTAATCTTGTATATTAGTGTAATTCATTTTATAAGTAAAAAAAATGATTTCATCTAATCCAAGCAGACATACGTTCTGTTGGTACCTTCTGGTGTTCAATTGAGCTCTGAAAAAGGAGAAGCTGATCAGATAAAATTTTGAGGTCCTTTATCAGCATTAAAGTATAATATAAGGAAAAAACAAGTGTTAAGAATTGTTATCTATAAAATGCTTAAAATGTATCAAATTTTCATGGGTAATTTAACGCATTATTTTATTTAAATAATTATGATTTACAATATATAGCACATATTTACAATAATAATTCAGTTATTTTTTGGAATAATTGAATTCTAATGAAACTGGTGTAAAAGTGTCCCAGGTAATAAGTTTCATTTTTCTTAAATAAAGAAATGAGAAATAAGTTACATTTGTTTAAATGTATATATAGTTAAAAGTTTGTCATAAGGACCACCGCAGGATTTCGCTGGGAGCGGGTGCTGATCTGATATATATATATATATTAGGGTGACTTTATAACAGGATTAGTTAGAGTCCCCTGAATTATTATTATCCACTTTTCTGGAAAAGGGAAATATGACTAAAAAAACTTGCTGAGAATGGGACTGCTTTATGAGTTTATTGTGTCAAGACCCACTGTGATGGACCTTTATGGCTGAGCTGATGAGCGCTCCGCCCCGAAAATTAAACATCTTAAGTCGTAGACCTGTCAAATTCCAAAAATTTACTCAGATTTGTTATCATTATTGCACGCTTATTTATAATTTTCCTAATCTGCTTTTTCAGAAAATGTGATCTTCAACCTTCCGGGAAAATATTCTTAAAATTTCAATATAAGGTATCTATTATAAGAGCCGTTATTAGTCTTTGAAAACAGTAGAAAATAGAGAAACTGGAACTTTTCAAGCAACCACAATTAATGCTTTTTATGAATTTTTAATTAAAAGAATGTTTTTACGTGGATTCTGAGAACCTCAGGGACAACATATTGAAAGTTCAAATTAAAAAGTGGATAACTTCGTGGTTAAAATCTTGAATGAAAAAAAAGTTGAGTTTACCCATGTTAATTACATAAGAACTTCAAAGGCGATGGGCCACCTCTAAATATTGTTTGAAATAAAAAATTAAAAAATCTGGCCTCTACAATCGCATAAACTACCGTTATTTACCCTTTCCTAAGAGTTATTTCCTAAGTTTTTAATTATAAATAATAATTATAAATAATTATTTCCTAAGTTATTTCCTAAGAAAATCAAAAGTGTTTTTTTCTGGTCGCCCTAATATATATATATATATATATATATATTTTCGGTTTCGGTTTCGATTCCTTTGGAATAGAACCGAAGGGCTTATGATAAAGCCACCGAACGCGTCCTCGGGTTGCGGATAGAGGGTCCCTGTACCAAGGTTTTCTGCTGAATATGGTTACAATAATTAATAGGCAGTCGCGGACAATTGTCCAGGGATGGTCCCGAAGGAATAACCCGCAAGCGAAGGCGTGAGAACCGTGCTGAAAGCTGAATGTCACCTGGGTGAGGTGTCTCTAACGGTGATTCTGGGAAATCGGCGACTCTCAGAGTATACAGCCTTATCCTTGCATGCGGGGCTCTACAAGGATGGACGAACCCTTTCCCTAGCTGCTCGTGGGAACAACAATGACAACACCAAACATAGTTGTAGTAAGTGCGGTTCAAAACAATCGAACGCGCAGGGCTCCCGACAATGGGTCGGACAACAATGCCGACTACCCTACAGTTGGGGGAGCCAATCAAGACGGAGTCAATGCGATTGACCGGTGGAATCTTGTTACTTTTAAGTGGACGGATCAACTCAATGACGGCCTGCTGGAGTGCTACGATGCCAGTATGGTCCCTGAACGAGAAGGTTACATGGCACGACTGCATGCTCTGTGGTGCGAGAAACACCCAGAGCTCTCAGACTTTTCGCAACAACGTCTGCGAAACCATGCCGAGAACCTTAGGAAAAGGGGTTATATAAGCGGAGTGCCTATAGCCTGAAAAGCATCCCTGCGTGTCAACAAAATGCTCAGACACTTGCAGGGAGAATGCAGAAGGCGGTCGTACTTGGGTCGCTCCGTGTCCTCAGGGTGCACGAGACTTTCGCCGGATCATCGTACTGAATTCGCGCAGACTGTAACCACCCATCTCACGGTCGTGAGACGTGGTTACAGCTGAAATTTTACCGCGATTTCGCTGGGAGCGGGTGCAATTTTTCAGATTAGCACCGGCTCCCGGCGAAGTCCTGCGGTTGTCCTTATGACAAACTTTTAACTGTATATATAATTTCAAAAAAATAGTTTAAAAACCACCGCAGGGTCCCACTAAGAGCAACCGCCATCTAAAAAATGTCAATAGCCCCCAGTAGAACCGCGGTAAGTCACACCTATGGCCACGTCTCACAACCGTGAGATAGGTGGTCACAGGGCACGACGAAATCACAACGACAAGTCGGCGAAACCCTCGTGTGTCTTGAGGACACGAAGCGACCCAAGGATGACAGCTTTCTGCATCCATCTCGCTAGTGCCATGGCATATTTTTGGCACGCGGGTATGGCTTTAAGGTTACGAACCAGTGATAGTTTCACACCTCCGAGAGCAGCAATCAAAAGGACAATTACTCGCACCGAACACTTTGGATACAGTCGTTGCAGCTCTCTCTTAAGGTCTTGATACCTCTCCTCCTTTTCTTTCTCCTTTGCAGTGATATTGTATTCGGACGGAGCCGAGAATTCAATCACGAATATAGTTCGTTTCTCGAAGTCTTGGAGAACAATGTCAGGTATCGAGTGAGCAACGGAGACTGCTGCCCGAAAATCGTAGTTCCAGAAAATTTTGCACTTCTCGTTTCGGACAATTGACTCTATATCCCTTGGAGCATTCAGCAGGGCAGGATCGCGACCAACACCGTAGGAGCGACAAAGATGGTACTAAAGTAATCTTAGGGTCGCATTATGTCTATAGATGTACGTCGTTCCTGCGTGGGTCGAACACCCAGATAGTATGTGTTCTAGGTACTCAGCGTGTGCATGACACGCTCTGCACCTATCACTGGGAAAGTAAAAGTCAAAAAAATTGTCACCACCGTCTTTAAAATTTGAAGCCACCAGCTTTGCTCGCTCAAGTGAAGTTAGCTGATCGTTGGTGTAACAGGCAAATCGGATAAGGGCGGTTTCATTAAAGCTCACTTGCCGAATCGTTAGAGCTGTCAAAAGTTCCTTACAAGCGTGGGTAAAAGCAGAAAAATATCGAGACGCCAAGGAAAGTTTACCCACATGTAGAAGTCAAATTTTGGATCGGTAACACATTTTTCTTTCGATCTAGCTTTGATATGACCTTGATATGACCTTCACCTTGGCACCGTGGGGTCAAGCGGGCCTCGGATTCAGACTTAGCGACCCCCACAATATATTAGTATGGTAGTCTAGTCCCATGTAGCCCATTTACCATTTACCCATATGAATCATCTATATATTTAAATAAAATGACCTTAACAGGTCGTCACAAAAAAATAATAACATACGTAGCTGGACGTAAAATCTTCCGTTCTTTCAGAATTTGCAGTCAGAAATTTTTTTTTAGTGGAATGAACGAAATTGACCTTGAAATGACCTTGACCTTGACCTTGACTCGCTGAGTCCAAATGGACCCCGGATTCGGATTCATCGACCCAACAAAAATAAATTATGGTAGTTATCTTCATCCAAATGACTTTTCTGTCCGTTTGACCTTCAAATGCCCTTGACCCAGATGTTCTGGGGTCAAACGGACCACGGATTCGTGCTCAGCGGGTCAGAATACATGGGAATATATATGTGTCGCATCTGTAGAACAGAAAAGTGTTTTTTTTTTGTGTGCCGGTGTAATTGAACTAATTTCATGTACATTATTGATATTTCCAGCTACTAGAGCTTGTAAAAGAAAGCGCAATCTATCTACAAGTTTATTTGGATCTAACATTTCGGCTTCTGTTTTTTCTTCTATTTCATATTCAGAAGAAAGGTCACTTTCAGCATCATCCTCCTCCTCCTCATCATCATCATTATCATTATCATTAGCATAATGTTTTTTGGTCATCACGGATGGAGAATTGCCATCTTGGCTAAATTCTTCTTCTTCCTCTGCTTGTACTTCTTGCTTCTTCACAAGCGGTTCCACTTCGTCTTTAGACTCCTGAGTAATGCACGTTAGATTCTCCAGTGGCGAGAATTGTGGCTTCCAGGCTTCCTGATTAGCTTGTTTCTCGTCAGGTTTGATAATCCTATGCTTACGATTTTAATATTACTGAATTTATTTCATCAGTCCTGGTACTTTATTTCAATGTTTGAAGTAAGTAAATTGAATCTTTTCAGTAGATTACTCTATTATGCGAAAGATGATTTCAACGTTTCTTACAGTTTACTATAATATTATTAAAAATTATTATGAGGCTACCAGGTATTAATTGCTAATAGTTTATTTGGCATCCGAGCCATATGGATATAAGATTGTAAATCTCTCACTGTGATCCGCCGGATGTAATAAGATCTCTTAAGAATCTGTTGGTATTTTTCAAGATTCATGCAAGAATTCGTATATGGTTTGATTTATTCGCAGATGCATGCTGTGAGATTTATGATTGTTTTTGAGTCACTCAATCGCAAAGCTTTCTGAAATCTTGCAAATGTTACGAAATTATTTTTTTAGAATTAAAATTTTTTTAATGCATGGCTCTCTCTCTCTCTCTCTTTCTAGCCTACATACACACACACACATGATTCATACCTTGCTGTCACTTTATTACGAGATGATTTTTTAGAATATAAAAATTAATGTAGTCTATAGCTTATGAGTCAATTACATCACATGGTTCTCTTTTGCACATGCTTCACTCATATTATTATCTATCCTTTCTTCATCATAAGAAGGTGTTTCGTGGACTTTCTTCAAACTGCTTTTTCTTTATTTGAACCATAGACGTTTATGCTTAAACCAATTAGATGATGTCATAAATGTTAGCTTCTTGAAAAAGAAAAACTTCGTTTTTTCTGTTGTAATGTAATCAACATTCACATTATTACAGACATAACAGTTCTCGTTTCAGCACTTATTTGGATTCTTCTTTGCCTTGGTTGGATTCATAATTTTCTATGGTGTATTCATCTTTTTTTTTTACTTGTGATATAATAAGAGTAAAATATTTGTTTAAAATGAGTTCCTTCTCCTTTTTCTTTCGTAGAAAGCAATACATGCATTTGTATTCATAAATCAGAATTCTCCACTATACATATACGTATTACCATCTCTGCTATTAAACTTCCTTTGATGTCCGCAATATTTTCAAATATGAATGCTATTTCATTGATCATACAATTTTCACTGAAAAGCCATTATCGAAAAAACCACTGTTCTTTTAATAAATACTTTAATTCAACTGTCTTTCAGTAGTGTCAATTGAGCAAGCTCTTCCAATAAACCTAATACACATTAAATAATTAGGCATTATTATATATCCTCAGATTATTTATTATTTTTAAACTACATGTAGAATATTTTTGAAACTTTTTCTAGAAAAACCTCTTTGACAAATCTGACACTCACAATTGTGCAATATTATTTTGTGCTCAGCTGTGGAATTGTCTTAATGTCGGTAAAGTAGAGATGCATCTTCCTCTTGTAAAAGTGACTCATTAACCCTCTTGTCAAAAATGGCTCAGTATCCCTTTTGTATTAGTGATTCAGTATCCCGTATCTAAATACATAAATTTGGCTCAATAGCCCTCTTGTAAAAATGGTTCAGTCCCCCTGGTCCAGTACATCTCGTGTATCAATGTTGGTAAGGTAGGAATGCATGATGCGTCACCAGGACCCTCGAGAATGATCTAGAAGCTACAGTGTCTCAGTATCCCTCTTGTAAAAGTGACTGAAAAAGTGAGATCCAAAGTCCGTCTTATAATGAGTATCCAGACTCCATATTACTTTTTTGGTTCTGAACCTTAGCTTTACTCATCTACTAATACAGTAGCTTTAGTGGATGATTGAAAAATTTCTAAATATTCTATTATATTAATTTTGTATTTAGCTGATTTTTTATATTTATTTTAAATTTTCGATAGGTTGATGGACCTAGCATATGGTAAAGGAATGATTATCAAACGTTGTGGGTTGATTAAGGAATCAAACTTGTATGATCAGTAAAAAGAAGTGATCTCTAGAGAACGAAAACAGTGATTAATGAAATGTATGCAGACGAAGACGGTCAGTGCATCAAATGTTTTCTAAAATCAAAACGTTTAAACACATCAAGAATATTCTAGAAGCTAAATAGCTCTTTTTATATACGCTCACCTCCATCTACCAAATTTCAGAAGAATTTTGCGCAATGTTGCCAGATATTGCATCATATACGCTTACCCCATCTATTTAATTTCTGGTGACTTTTCCACAATGTTGCCAGATATCGCATCATATGATGTAATGAGGCATTAGAATAACCTTGAACTTATTCACGAAAAATTGTTGGCCTTTGAATTAAATTATTTAAACAGAAAGCAATAAAATCATCCTCGATTTCTATCAACTATATTATACAATAGCTTTAGAGGATGATTGCAAATTTTTAAATATTTTTTGTATTTTAGCTTATTTTTTCATAAATTAAAATGTTCAACATGTAATAGGCAAAATTGCCCTTTCTAAATAAAAGATGAAAAAGATGCTGAAAAAAAGCGAACTTTTGCAAGCTGTAAGAAAGAAGTGATCTCCTGAGAACGAAAGCAGAGTCTAATGAAATGTGTGTAGCTTGAGACTGTCGATGCATGAATGCTGCTTCTGAAATCAAAACGTCTAAAACAAGTCTGGACTTTATCTCTCTGGTCCTTGCTCGCTACTTGATGCCTGAATAAAGCGATAAGAATCCCTAATATATGACCTACTCTAAGGAATGCTTTAGACATTTTCTTACCTATATTATTATTCAATTGGCTTGAAATATTTTTTAATTCTAATTTTTTGTATCTTCCTTTTATTTATCCTTGAGTTCTAGAACGTTCTACATTATAAGAAGAGTTGGCCTCCTTTTATAGACGCTTGCCCCCTCCACCAAATTTCTCGAGACTTGCGCAATGTTGCCAGATATTGCATCATATGATGCAACAAAGTTCTGGAAGATTCTACATTATATATACGACACGTATGGGAATATAATTTTTGCAACGCAAAATGTAATGAGTCATTGAAATAACCTTGAACTTGTTTACTAAAATGCTATTTTTAAGAAATTACGCAGTATTATTTGAGTTATAGAAGGTTCTAGACTGCCTAAGAATGTTTCTTAGTATAATTTGAAGTATTGCATCATATGATGTAACATAGTTCTGGAAGATTCTGCATTATATACGACACGTTTGGGATGTAATTCTTGCAACGCAAAATGTAATGAGTCATTGAAATAACCTTGAACTTGTTTACTAAAATGTTTTCTCAGAAATTACGCAGTATAGTTTGAGTTATAGAAGGTTCTAGACTGCCTAAGAATGCTTCTCACTGATTATCTGCTCGCTGAATAAAGACAGGAATTTTTAGTTGAATATGATATCTGTAAGGAAGCAATAAATCAAATTGATAGACAAAACAGGATGCCATGCATAGCTCTACGTATCAAATTTCATCTGTTCACCGGAAGCGATGAATCATCCTTGTTTTTCTTGCAATAACTATATGGCGCAGTTAAAATTGCCAGGACAATGCAAAATATAACCTTGAAAGTATTTACGCGACATTCTTCAGATAAGAAATAACCTTGAAGCTGTTTGTATGAATTTAGCTGGCACAATTACGCAATATTACTGCGACGTCATCATCACGGAATGTTCTAGAACGGTCTTAATGTCAAATAGCTGTTTTATTATCATGAAATCGGTTGTAGAATGTTCTCGACCTGTAAAAATTACTATAAATTACTGAAAATTCTCATAAATTTCCGGTAATTTATGGAAATTAAAAAAATGAATTTTGGGTAATCTATGATAAGTTACCATAAATCACCTATAAAATTACCATAGATTAGGTTAACATTAATGTCATGCTTCATTATACAAAATCTAATATGGACTGAAGTCATGATTGTATTTCGAGAAATGTCCGAAATCATCCATTTGTTATAAAAAATATCATATGCGCCAAGGGGGAGAGGCACTTTTTCGCCCCCTAGGTGCATAACATACTATTAATAAGTGTATCGATAAATATAATACACAGGCATATCAAAATTTGAAAAATTTGAATGTTTTTAACTTTGCACCAATGTCAGTGAAATATGAATTGTTCAATTAACCAAATATTTTGTTTTTTTGGGTACTTTTAACTGTTCTGTTCACTTTTTGTGGTTTCTGGTACACTATGCTAAGGTCACAATTTGGCTCCCTATGGAGCTGGAATCATAAATGTAACAAAAATCACTATTAAAGTTTTAATACACTGTACTAATAGACTTCAGAATAATCTTCTTAATAGAAATAGTGAAAAATATTAATATGCGCATAAGTAATATAGACATCAAAAGTTTTTTTCTTTCTCTAAAAGGAAAAAATATAAATGAGGCTCACTATACTTCAATTAGATATTCGAGATAGCATGTTCAGGGTAATCATAGCTTCTCCTTTAAAAGGCTTGTTTGCCGTCAAGGGTGAATAATTTCTAGCTTAAGAATTATAAGCAAGGAGTTTTCATAATATAGATTAAACTGATTGAAGGAATAAGTTTCATTAAATTATATCATAGCATGTGAACAATCGGAAATTATAATTTTTCTAATGCAGAACTGATCAAAATAAATATTTCTTAATAGAAATAACTATAAATTTATCAAATTTTTATTGGGGGGAACACTATTCCTAACCCACGTTTTTTCTAGTGAAGAAGATTTTATTGTTTCTTAATTTAAATAAATTTTTAAATAAATTAATGATAACTAATTAACAAGTGACAATAATTTATTTATCGAGCCAATTAAAAAGAACATTTCATCCTTTTGTTGAGTTCACTTTTAAATTTAATTTCGACGTCTGACAAAGGACTTATAAATAAAAATCATCGACATCAGTTGCAGATTTCACATGCATGCAATTTAAAAAATGGCAACTTAAAAAGTGAAAAAAAAATGTTTTGTAAATCTGTAAACTTCATAAAAAATATAGGCTTGTATATCTGGGATAATGATGGTATCCTTTTGGAATGGTCGATACGATCATCTTGTTTTCACTCATTTCGACGACCCACGGAAGTAGAAGAGAAGATTGGTAGGGCCAACTGGAATACGGAAGTGACTTCTTAAAGCGCACTTTTGAATCTAATTTCTTTTCTTTTTTCTCTTCTTTCAAAATAAATATTTAATAATAAATTGTTGTATAACTATTTTAAATTATTGAAAATTCAACTTACGGCATTCTACAACATTTCTGTTCAAATAAAAAAGATGTAATAGTGATTGAGAAATGTTTAAATGCAAAGGATGTTTGAATCGAATTCTAACATTCAATTAGTACATTTTCCTCAATGAATATTAGAACTAAATATCTTCCAGCTCTATAATACATACAACTTATAAATATTTGATGAGTAGAATGGAAAAATTTAATTTTGAGGTTAGAGCATTTATCCAATTCAGTTGTCAGAAAAAATTTGTTTGGCCAGTTCTCGATTGACAGCAAATGACAAATTTGAATTGAGGTTAGTCCTTACGCATGCTTTGTCAAGCATATGTTCAAATTTTCTGACAACTTCCGAACCTCCGTATTCCGGTCGGCCCTAGTCAAGTGGTGGGGATTTACGTGTGCTAATTGTCCCTGGGTATCGTTCAGGTTTCTCACAAAGTGCACTCGTCGGGTTTACGAAAGTGAACTACGAAGTGTTATGGTCTTTGAACGGGTGCGTGTAAAAGGCTTTGGCGCAAATATAAAAATGGTCAGATTATGTTCACATATAAGAACATGATATGTTTTATGCCCCTTCGTTATATACACGGTCAGAAGGACAGATGTATAAATGCACCATAATTACATCAAACGAATGGCTGTTGCAAACGATGATGTTTACAACAATCTTAGAAAGTGATGATGAAGATAGTGATTATGAAGTGGAAATTGGAATTGTGATGTAAATTGCAATGAAAGTTCAAGGCCTAAGGGAAATGCCACTTAGAATAATAGGATTTGCTACTATGGGTTGTTGGTCTTCTCCCAAAATTACGAGTTGTTTCCCGGGCACGAAATCCATATCCGTATACTTATTTACACTCTTCACTCTGCTTTTTATCGCGAGTTTCATACAAGTTTCATTCCAAATATGCCAAATTTTCCAACTTCCCACTACTTCATCCCGCCAATTTCACTGTTCACTCGCATCCACCTACCTCGATCCACCCGCACACCTAGCGTAGCTTAACGGTTCCGAGTATACCCGAGTGCACTCGGTGAGAAACTTGAACGAACCCCTAGAGGGTCTCCAGGTGCCCCCCACTCTAGTATCCTTTCGCATTACGTATTCGTCGCGTCGAAAGCCTGATTGGTTACTGTTTGCGCGCTTATTTAAAATGATTAAATGTGCAAGTCAAATTTTTACAACAAATAATAAATGTGAAGTGCATGAGAATATTAAAAATTGAATATTTAATAAAAATACAAAATTTAAGATAAAGAAGGTATTCCTTTCTTTGAATTTGAAACCAAGCATTTATTTTTAATGAGTAAAATCTAATAATTATTTTTAATTTCACATTACAAGTCTTTCATTTAATCATTTTGAATAGGCGCGCCAACGGTAACCAATCCGGTTCTTTAAACCTGGTTGACGTGTGTAGAGACGGGGAGTCACCGTCTTCTGACCGATTTCATGAAATTTGGCTGTCACCTGATGGTCAGCAAGAAATCGGTGAAATCATCTACTTACGCAAAAATTGGTTGTATTTTCATTTATATGAATTATCAGGTACGTTTATAATAAACGTAAAAAGGTTTATTCTTCCAGCAGATATTGAATAAAATTTTGGAATATAAAAAGTATTTTCCTGCTAACATAACCTATAAAGTACTAAGTTATAAACGTTATAACGGTTCTAATGAATACTTAAAATTAAAAAAGGCTGAATTTATAGGTAAATTTAGTCTCGACGGATATTAAATATATTAATCTAACACTAGAAGTACCGGGATTTTCTGCCACCTTTGGTTACCACGAGGGGTCAATTGACCCATACATGCGTTGGGTGTCAAATAATGATTTTGAACAGTTTCTACCGTCAAAAGTTAATGATAGAAGTATACTATATTCATATTACATCGTTAATATAAGTGGAGAAGAGTAGTGAGTCCTGAAAAAGTACAACAAAGAAGTGAAAATGCTCGCCTACCCCAGATGCACCTTTTTATGTAAGATCTGCGAATTGACTAAAGAAGAGCTTAAGTCAGTGTAATTACTATCTAGCAATAGTTTTAAGTAGGATAGAATAAGAAAAAAAATTGTTCATAATATTTTAAACAAATTAATGAACACAAGCCATTTTTTGTGATTCCCAATGATTAGTTCTTTGAAATTCACAGTTTTTATATAGAATAAGAGAAATGTATGCCTAATTATGATTACTTAAGAATATCTGCTGCTTGGCAGCATTATTTAAACAATTTTTATAAACAAATACACAGTTTTCGTATGTCACAATTAATAGGCTCCATTGTTATGCAGAATCGATCAAAAATGTCTTTCTAATAACTTCTTGCTGTCATTTTTTGAAATTAACAACAATTGGTAATTATTTAAACAATATTTGTGAACGAATTCACATTTTTGACATTATTCCACGAGAAGGACCAATTTTTTCGCGTAAACTAAAATGTTTTGTGATGAAATACCAGCAAAAACAATGTTGGGGTCAAGTGACCCCTGCCGGTAACAGACTATAAAAAGTCGATTTTTTTAAAAGTGTGGATCCAAAATGTCCGAAAAAATTGTTAAATACTCCTATTTGAAAATAATTAAAAGTCACAAAACGCCATCTCTCTGCAAGCAACCGCTGCGGAGATTTACCACTTTAAAAATCAAAAGGGGTCAATTGACCCAGCCTGGTACTTCTAGTATTAAGGATAAATTTAGTATCCATATATTATACATGCAGGATATATTTGCTATATGTGCCTATATTTTTGATGTGTAAACATCTTAGACCTCGATATGGGGAGTCGCGCCTGCTTCGAATGAAACCACGACTGCATAGTGTAACGCAGGCGTGTGACACACACGTTGTGTCTTATGGCACAGACCGGAGGCTCGCTTTTCTTCACCCACAGAAAGGAGCCTTTCGGTCTCTCTCTTTGCCCATCTCTCTCTCTCTCTCTCCTTCTCCATCTCTCTCTCTC
>CAKNXH010061417.1:288367-301028 GCA_932178445.1 Andricus quercusramuli
AAATCTCCTAAATTATTGGTAACTTCACTTGAAATAAAATAGCTGTATTACCAGCGCAGTAATTGGGTTACCACGGTAGTTGGCGCGCGGTAATTCATGCAGCCCGCGGTAATATCTACATGGAACATTTTTTTTAGATTCGCATTTTTCTCGTAAATCTAATTTCTTTTCACGTTCTAACGACTGAATTCTATTGATTAAATACCAAATATTGCTTCACGAATTAATGCGTAACGAATGTCCCATTCAAACACTTGTTTTTCATCTTCAAAAGTCGTCTTGATTTTTTCCCCGCTGTAATACCCACACTTACCCTAGTTGATTTTTCAACCAAACAGTTGCATTCTTATCAAAAAAAGATTAATTTTCTAC
Organism: Andricus quercusramuli; assembly: GCA_932178445.1. NCBI lineage: Eukaryota > Metazoa > Arthropoda > Insecta > Hymenoptera > Cynipidae > Andricus > Andricus quercusramuli. The sequence goes on from CAKNXH010061417.1 coordinate 288,740, forward strand.
TCAGATAGATGAACTTTTTAATAAAAAATATACATTTTCTAAAAAATAGTTGGATTTTTATCCAAAAAACATTTAAATTTATTTTTCAACACCAAAATATGAATTTCTGTCAAAAAGTAAATTTTCTACGAAATAGTGGAATTTTCAAGCGAAAAGATTAATTTTTGAACAAAACTGTGGCATGTTCAAACAAATAATAAAATTTACAACTAAAAATATCATTTTCAGGAAGAAGCATCTGCAAAAAAGGAAATATAAATACAAAGCAAATAAATTACTCAGAAGAATGTTATATCAGGATTACCGCAAAACTTAATTTTAAAAATTCTCTAATTTTTCCCTAACCACCTTTTCATTTTCCCTGACCATTAATATTCAAAAACCAGAATATTACATTTGTAACATTTTGAACCTAGAATCTTTTATAAGCGGAATATAATAATTTCAAATAAAAGTTGAAAATTTTCAAATCTATTCGGTTTGACAGTTATTTAAAGTTATATAAATCTCGGACTTTTGTAAGATATTTTTCCAAATCCCTGACTTTTTCTTGAATTAAAAAAAATTGTTGTTGGCTAGGTTCCTTTTTTCACTCACCAGTTTTCTTTGTTGCGTAAACTTGAATTCATATTAAATTTCTGTACAATTTCTGCGAGATACTTATTTAATTTGTGAATTTCCGAAAGTTACATACATGAATGAAGGACCCCCCCCCCCCCCTCAATAACAAATCCTAACAAAATCTTCTGACCCCTCCCTCCCCCTTAAGCTGTTACGTAATTTAAGTACGGTCCCAAATAAAATTGTTTAAAGAATGAATCAATGAATTTTTTAAGTGTTGAAAATTATATCAATTTTGAACAATTTTAACTTAAAAACAGTACAATTTAGTGATTATAAGTTGTTTCTTGAAAATATCTTAAATGAAAAATGTAATTTACAAATGAAAAATAAAAAAAAAATGAAACAATGAAAACTTTCAAATTATGAATATATTAATTAAAATGTTTTTGAAAATTAAAAAAAGATTTGGAAGTTTCAATCGGATGCATACATTTAATTAATTACGTAGGGCATTCAAATTGAAATAGTTAAATTTTTAACGTAAAAATCTATAAATTATTTAATTATAAACAGATTCAGAATCGCCTTATTTGCTTTATGTAAGATTTCAATTTCAGTCAACGTTTACCGAAGATGTTTACACATAAATCTGTCTTGGGTCATAGTTTAGGGCGCACGTGATTTATTTAATATAAAGCATTGCAATAACAATATATAAGATCATTTCAACGATTTCAATAAGTTCACCTATTAGCATGAAATTGCATGAAACCGGTCAGATGACAGTGTCGGTCGGCCTCAACTTCGGTCACTTCCCATATGCCTATTTTTATAGACGCGATGCATGCAGTGTGAAAGAATACGAGAATTGGGAGCACTAGCCGAGACCATTTTCGGAGTGAGCCGAGGGGCCGTCCACTCTAGAATCGATTCTACGTGAGCATACTTATTCCGTCAATTAAATCACGATTCCTGTGATTCCGCACATGAAGCATAATCCGGTTTGATTCTGAGCGTAAGAAAGGAAAAGAATCGAATACAAACTCAGAAGATCGCACAGGGATCATTCTGATAGTTGCGCGCATTGAGTTGCTTCAGTACGACTGATTTCTGTTGATTCCGCCTGAGTCCAGCTGACTCCTCGTTGATTCTTCATCGATTCCTTCGTTTCTCGACCACACTAGGGGACCGTTTACATATTGCGTAGCATTAAAAGTAGAAGGACGGGGTTCGTGTTTCGTTACGATCTGTTATGTAAGGGGGGGGGGGGTATTTTTAACCCGATTACATAACATGTTTAATTGCATGTATTTCTCAGGGTAGCCTGCTGGACTGGGAAACCAGAGAAACCCAGAAATGACCGGGAATTTTTTGGAGACTAGGAAAAAAGGGGAAAGGACAGTGAATTTATTTTGTGATTGGGAATTTTACAAATTTTTGAAAGAAAAATCTAACCATTCAATTGAAATATCACGAACTTCATGTCATATGATATATCATGAAATTTAAAATAAGTTTGATTTCAACATTTTTTTAAACGCTATGTTCAATTGTTGACTTTTTCAATTATGAAACCATTTTATGATATATATTATGGAGCGTTTTTAAAATGCAGTTTTGAAGACTTAAACAATACAGAATGAACAGCGTTAGAAATTAATATTTGTTGACAAAAAACTTCTGTAAATCAAAACTAAATAACAATTTCAAAAATGGAAGTGTAGTACAAGAATTCGAGATTGAATTGCATTCTTAATATTTTTTAACATTGAATAATTTACAGGTATTAACGTTATAAATTTGAACTATTTCCATTTAACTTAGTAGGTGAACAAATATAAACGTCCGATTGAAAATTTATCAACTACTTTTAACACTTTTATTAAATTAAAAATAATATTCAAATATTGTTTCAATCTAAAATATTCCATTTTTAACCCACTCGAACTGAAATTTTTTTAATAAAGAAAATAACAATTCTTCAGTGACTCAATACTTTTTGACTGTTCATTTAAAATAAAAAATTATAAAAATAGAATATTCATAACTAAACAATTTGAAACTGAATTGTTTGAAACAGAAACCCTTGAATCTTTAAAATTTCATAGAGCTAAACTTAAACTTTGAACGTCACAGTGTTAATTTGAATTCTTCTATTTTAAAGTAAAATTGTGTAATTTTAATGTAGACAATAGTTAATCAATTATTTGAAACAGAATATAGATTTTTCAATATTTTCAAAATAAAATTTAGAAGCTTCTTAAGGAGTTTGAAAGATTTTCAGGTAATACAAAAAATTGTCCTAAATTCCTGGGAAAATTCAAAATTATTTTTTATTCTGAAAAATTACATATTTTAATTCGAAAGCCTTAGTAATTAATGAAATGTTTGCATCCGATTGAAACTTCGAAATCTTTTTTCAATTTTCAAAAACATTTTGATTAATATATTCATAATTAAATGCTTTTATTCAATTTCAAATAAAATTGAATTATTTAAAATAAACCTCGAATCGTTCGAATTTCAGGGTGCTGAATGTAAACTTTAAAATTTGCAGTTTCATTTTTTTTAATTTTCAATTTGTAAATGACATTTTTCAATTGAGATTTTTAAAGAAATAACTTATAATCACTAAATTGTACTGCTTTCAAGTTAAAATAGTTTGAAAATGATATAATTTTGAACACTTACAAATTTCTCTGAAAGAACTCTGGACACGCTTTGGGGTTCGCTATATCTATTATAATAAATTTAAAATAATAAAGTAAAAATGAAATATTCAGAAATAAACTCTTTGAAATTGAATTATTTAAAATAAAATAAGCCTCGAATCATTAAAATTTCAGAATGTTGAATGCAAACTTAAAAATTTGCATTGTTTCATTTGTTTTTTAATTTTTAATTTATAAGTGACATTTTTTAATTGAATGTTTGAATAACAGTGTAAAATCCTCTAATTGTAGTGTTTCATCCTAAAATTGTTTAAAAATTATATAACTTCGAACATTTAAAAAATTTATTGATTCATTCTTCAAACTATTTCATTTCCTAAAACGCATTCTCTCCTTTGCCTGCTTAGTCAAGCTTTGTTTATAAAATACCGATGCGGACCGATATTAGTGCTCTGAAAGTACACATTGTGCCGCACTTATGTTAAGCATCTACATTTAGAATTAGGCTAATTATATTTCATGAAGAAGAATATTAAAAATTGAAATTTCATTATAAAAAATTCATTATTATGACACTTATCATTATTGTATGTGTAGCCTGCGTTCGAAACTGCGCACTTGACGTGTTTTAACGCGTTGATCCCAAGCTAACTCAAGCTGATTCGCCCGAGTCTGCCCGAGTCTGCACGGAATCGTAGTGATTCCGAGTGATCCTTGGCGATTCTCACTCCCAGGCGGAAAAATTCTATATAGTTTATACATAATGTATTATGTATAGGCACTATATAAAAAATTATATATATTTCATACATAATCGGCGATTCACAATTTATATAATAGGAACATAATATTTCTTCATATAATTACCTTGTTGGACACGATTTAAGTATGTCATTGAGTCCGGACGGTATAAAGGTGCGTAATATCGGTACTCCTCCGGAAGTGACAACGACCCCGGTGTACTAATCATGCACCAGGTTGCTAAAAGCATCGTCTACAGGAATTTTCTTAACATTTACACTTCGATGACAAAAAGATCAAATTATAATGTAGTTGCGCCGACCCTGGTGTACCCGATCATGCACCAGGCTGCTAAAGGCATCTTCTACAGGAATTTTCTCAAAATGTAAAGTTCGTTGATGAAAAGATCGAATTCAAATGTAGTTGCGCCGACCCTGGTGTACCTGATCATGCACCAGGTTGCTAAAAGCATCTTCTACAGGAATTTTCTCAAAATTTGAAGTTCGTTGATGAAAAGATCGAATTCAAATGTAGTTGCGCCGACCCTGGTGTACCTGATCATGCACCAGGTTGCTAAAAGCATCGTCTGCAGGAATTTTCTCTAAATTTTAACTCCGATGATAAAAAAATCAAATTCCAATGTAGTTGCGCCGACCCCGGTGTACCTGATCATGCATCAGGCTGCTAAAAGCATCGTCTACAGGAATTTTCTCAAAATTTAAAGTTCGATGATAAAAAGATCAAATTCTAATGTTGTTGCGCCAACCTTGGTGTACCTGATCATGCACCAAATTCGGTGCAAGTACATTGGAATCTGGTCTGTTTATCATCGAACTTTAAATTTTGAGATAATTCCTGTAGACATTGCTTTCAGCAACCTGGTGCATGATCAGGTAAACCAGGTTCGGCGCAACTACATTAGAATTTGATTTGTTTATCATCGAAGTTTAAATGTTGAGAAAATTCCTGTAGAAGATGCTTTTAGCAACCTGGCACATGATCAGGTACACCAGGGTCGGGGCAACTACATTATAATTTGATTTGTTCATCATCGAAGTTTAAATGTTGACAAAATTCCCGTAGACGATGCTTTTAGCAACCTGGTGCATGATCAGGTACACCAGGGTCGGCGCAACTACATTAGAATTTGATTTGTTTATCATCGAAGTTTAAATGTTGAGAAAATTCCTGTAGAAGATGCATTTAGCAACCTGGTGCATGATCAGGTACACCAGGGTCGGCGCAACTACATTAGAATTCGATCTTTTCATCAAAGAACTTTAAATTTTGAGAAAATTCCTGTAGACGATGATTCTAGCAACCTGGTGCATGATCAGGTACACCAAGCTCGGCGTAACTACATTGGAATTTGATCTTTTTGTCATCGAAGTTTGAATGTTGAGAAAATTCCTGTAGACGATGCTTTTAGCAACCTGGTGCATGATTAGTACACCGGGGTCGTTGTCACTTCCGGAGGAGTACCGATATTACGCACCTTTATACCGTCCGGACTCAATGACATACTTAAATCGTGTCCAAGAAGGTAATTATATGAAGAAATATTATGTTCCGATTATATAAATTGCGAATCGCCGATTATGTATAAAATATATATAATTTATTATATAGTGCCTATACATAATACATTATGTATAAACTATATAGAATTTTTCCGCCTGGGCTGATTCCCGGTGTTTCTTCTGAATCTTGCTGATGAACGCATTTTTCAAACTTTCAGAATCGATCTCTTAAGATTCTACGGAATCAAGCTGATTCCCACATATTTCTAAAAAGATCTTTTGACGAGTGCCTGATTCTGAATCGATTCTAAGTGAGGAAAATCACTGATTCCTCCAGTGAACGGCCCCTCGGAGTGAGCAAATGTCGTTGAGCCGTCAGCGCCACATGTGCTGTTTATTGACATAATAAGTTTTTTCCTTTGAATTTTCAACCACAAATTCGATGCTACCTAAGGATTAAGGACAAAGGCGTCACTCGACGCCCATCTATCAATTTGTTGTCAGCGTGTCGTATCTAACTAAAAACGTGCCAAGAATTTCATTTACTAATTATGCAGAAAGTAACGAGATATCGGTTTCCGAATTTACTCCAGTGTTTGAAATCTTACAATTTAGTGCAATGAGGCCGTGTCCTTGGCATCTCGTGCTTCAATCAATATACTGTTAATTTGCATTATTTTTCATATCGAATTATATATATCTCATATACCTCGCTCTCGACAAATAATAAAAAATGCTTTCAGATTTTATGTACTTTGTATAAATAGTCAGATTTTGTAGGTTCCACTTAATTCTATCATTTCCCGTCTCTTATGTGAGTGAGACAGAGAGAGAGAGAGAGAATAGCTGGATGGTACAAAAAGGACAACAAATATGAAAAGCTTAGGATATTCACATCGAGCCTCTTAAGATGGCCAGGTCGACTGTCCGAGGAGATCAAGTCGACTATTTGAGATGATCTAATTGACCCTTTATGATCAATTCGTCGACCCTCTATGATGATCAGTTCCACCCTCCATGATCATCAATTCGGCCCTTTGTGATGATCATTTCAGCCCTCTGTGATGATCAGTTCGGCTCCTTGTGACAGTCGAGTCGACCGTCCGAGATGATCAAGTCGACACTGAGTGTAGTTCCACCGACCAAGCTTCGGCGGCGTGGCGTCGCTTATACGTGAGTGGCGTGGCGTATCCAGTGGCTTAGAGGTGGAGGGGATACACAGAATTAAGCGAGGAGTCCGAGAGTGGTATCCGGCTTCTCTTACCAACCTGTGTATCCCCTCCACCTCTAAGCCCCTGGATAAGCCACGCCACTCACGTATGAGCGGCGCCACGCCGCCGAAGCTTGGCCTGTGAAACTACACTCACTCTGAAACGATCGATTTCAACCTCTTGTTTCGATCTTCTAGATATAGTCGCTTTAGCCATTTAAAAAGCTGTCCTATAGTTGACCTTCCAATATAGTCAGTATGCACATCTAGATTCCCAGACTAACCTTTCATTTTTCTCCGTGTACAGGAAAATTGGTAAGTCTCTTGAAAAGCTACAATTGTTTTTGAAATTTTTTTACACATTTCCAGTCCATTAGCGAAAGATTAGAATTTACAATTTTTGCATAGCATTTTCCAAGGATAAAGCAGAACCGTTGGCCAAGGAAGGCTGGTTACCCAATTTAGTTCTTCCTTTCAGGGCCCAAAAAAGTGTGCCAAAAGCTCCATTTGATTCGTCCATTTTTTCGAGAATAATTATGTTTACTTCCGGCCAGACCGACAGACAGATGGACATACGCCATCATAAAAACTTGATTTTCGCCTTCAGTGGGTCTCAAAACGTGGTGGTCTGTTGTAAAACTGACTTGTAAACTTTCAAATAACACTAGTTTACAGCCAAAATGTACAATCAATGCAACTATTTTTTTTCCTATGTATTTTGGCTTGCTAATCTCGAAAATCACATTAAAATTTTATTTTATACATAGCTTTTCGAGATATGATTTTTTGAAATTTTTTCCCATATTTTTCGGTGGTGGCTCCACGTGTTAGGCCATATATCGAGTTATAGACGTTAGATTGGGTCGCACGAGGTCTCAAATTGAAGGCAATGAAATTTCCAACAATCGTTCTCCATATTGTTTTCCAATCTTTTCAGTAGTTTAGGTGTTATGTCCCAAGATATATGAGAAAAGTCCATTTTTTGCGCCAAAATCAAAATCGAAAATACACTCAACCGTCATGCAAAAATAGAAAAATTCAAATTATGTGCAGTTTCTAATTATATATATATATATATATATATATATATATATATATATATATATATCGAAATTTCAAGAAAAAAACAAGGTATTGATGAAGAAAATATATGCATGAATACCGGAGATATAAGCAATTGATTGACAGTACCAAAATTCAAATTTAACTCTGTTTTTCTATTTTTTTCATTTTTGTATAGAAAACATTTATTTAATTTATTGTATTCGTTTTTAATTATTAATCCCAATATTGCATGACTAGATTAGAAATAATGTCGCTCAAAAATAATTGTTTGCATTCCCAAATGGATTTTTTCTCGGGAAATCTCGGTGGCGTAAGGGACGAGCACGGTGAAAGGTTCCACCAAGAAATGAAAGCCATTGAGCAGCGCTACCAAGAATGTTGGGAGATTATATTTGGTGCCTCATCAGAGAAACGGAACCTGCGAAGAACAGAAGACAAAGCAGGGGCCAACAGTATTTCTAATCTAGTCATGCAATATTGAAATTCATTATTAAAAATGAAAAAAATAAATTAAATAAATGTTTTCTATACAAAAATGAAAAAAATAGAAAAACAGAGTATAATTTGAACTTTGGTACCTTCAATCAATTGCTTATATCTCCGGTATTCATGCATATATTTTCTGCATCAATACTTTGTTCTTTTGCAAATGTGGTAGAGTGAGTTTTTTTATTTTTATTTTGGCGCAAAAAATGGACTTTTCTCATATATCTTGGGACATAACACCTAAACTAATGAAAAGATTGTAAAACAATTTGAAGAGCGAATGCTGGATATTTCATTACCTTTAATTTGAGACCTCGTGCGACCCAATCTGAGGTTTATAACTCGATATATGGCCTAACACGTGAAGCCACCGCCGAAAAAACCGGGAAAAAATTTCAAAAAATCATATCTCGAAAAGCTATCTATAAAATAAAATTTTAATGTGATTTTCGAGCTTAGCAAGCCAAAATACATAGGAAAAAAATAGTTGCATTGAGTGTACATTTTGGCTGTAAACTATCCATCAAAAAAATTTTTAGTCTTATGATTTTTAAATTTAGCGAGCCAAAATACATAGGAAAAAAATAGTGGCATTAAATGTACAGAAATTTTGTTTGATTTTGTAAACAAGTGTAATCCTGATACTTTTTCAATCATAAATGATGGGAATGTAAAAACGGTTAAATGTATATTAGCGTTTATAGGGGGCTTATCACGGAGTTACCTTCTACATTTCTGCTTTACTATATTTTAACAGTTTGGGACATATCGCAAGATATTTCTGTATTTATTGACCCTCCATAGAACGCCAAGTTCCACCAACTAATCACAATCATACTTTCGTTAAAATAAAATAAGATTCATATGCATAGTAGGATTAATGACCCATTATTATTCCTTTGTTGTCAGCATGCTCGCTGAATATGTATGAATTTGTATGAATACAAATAATTCCCTTTTTATTACGATATAGAAGAGTTTTCCGATCTCGCTATTTTTTTCAGAAGTTACGATTTCCTTACACAGTAATTTAATTTCGATGGAGATGCAAACAAACGGGTGCAATACTTTTATTGTTACTCCTTTCACAGCTCTTTTTTCACCTTTAATAAAAGCGGCATTTTAGGGGGAAAAAATTACAAACAAAAAGTGCAGTAGGCGCTGTGGAATAAAAGCTAAGTTATTTAACCCGTTCATGTATGACTTGATCAGATTCTGTACACATTAATATGCAACTCATGCAATGGACCAGGATTGTTTAACACTCTTAGATCTGGGGTTTACAATGAAGAGTTTTTCCGTGTCTGCAAGTATTCCAATTAATCGAAAATTCATTAATCCACTAGTTTATTTGCTTAAAAGAGCGTAATCAAAGAAAAAAACGTAAAGAATTTTGTTATTTTCAATTCTTTTGAGCAAAAGAGAAACAATTAAGTTTAAGAGCTTTGCTATAGACGTGTACTCGTATATGTATGTATGTATGTATGTATATATGCCATTAAGCCATTTCCCTTTCGGAGTAGGCGTGACACTATCCGATTCGGATAGTGTTTCTAGGTGGATAGTTTCTTGTAGTAAATAACTACAAGTGTGGGCTCGCCACGCCCACGACACGCCAACAGCACGTAGTTAGTAGTATTCCCGAACGGTCACCCATCCAAGTACTAACCGCGCCCAACACTGCTTAACTTCAGTGATCTAACGAGAACTGGTTTTTTCAGCGTGGTATAGCCGTTGGCCATAATCATGATAAAATTGCATCGAAAGGAAAATAGAACGACAATTGAAGGGTAGCGATCCAAAAGGGGGTGAGGGACATTTTGACGAAAATGGGTTTACTGGCCCAAAAATTATTTAAAAATCAAATACACATCCTGTTAAAAGGATATGCTCGAAATCGCATTTTTTAGTATAGCAATAAAAAGTTGGCGTGACAAAACGGGGGAACGCACATTCAGTGCATGACACGATTGCAGGAAAAATATTGTATTTTTTCAATTTTTGTAATTTTCTGACCTTTTGTAAATAATATTTCTCTTCTTAAGCGTTTTTTAATAAATAAAATGACAAAATTAAATTTTTTGAAGTAACATGTCAGTGCCATCCTAACCTAAAAATTGAAAACTTTTTAAATTATAATTTTTCTCAAAAAATACGAAATTTTTGTGATGTAACTAGTTTGGTTTTTATTTACCAACAAAAATTATTCCAAGTAAGGTCGAATTTAATATAAAATAATCACATTTAATTACTTTTACGGTGAAAAAAGTGAAAAACAATCCGTTACACCGCGACACCGTCATACAAAAATTTTATTTCCTCTGAACTCAATAACTTTTTTGGTTCAAAAATTTTTTATTTTCATTCAGAATTCCTATATCTCTAACGCATATTCTTATTTTTGTAAAAAAATCAAAATTATACTTTTAATCGTTACCGGGAACCGATCTTCAAACCTGTGAAATTCTAGGGTCAGCATTCTCGGTCGATTTTCTCCAAACTGGTTAACTTTTTTACTTCAAACATTGTTTACGCCTATTCACACACTCAATATCTCGGGAGCATGTTTTTATTTTTTTAAGAAACTAAACATGGAATTGTTTATCTCAATCCGCAGCCGAGCCCGCTCCAATTTTAGGTTACTTTCAGTTTCAGATTGTCAACTTCCACACCTATTTCCTCTAAACTGGCTAACTTTTTCTTATCAAACTTTTTTGGCGTCAAATCAGTAATATTTCAGCTCGGGAGTGGACTTTTGTTTTAACTTTAAATGGTGATTTCGATTTTACAGAATGTTTTTTCGCTCTCCTGAAAAGTTGTCAAAATGTCCCTTACCCCCTTTTGGACCGCTACCCTTCAATTGACCTACATAAAAATATAAGTTCCCTTTTGTTTTTATTTTGCTTTCATTTTTTTGAATATTCATAATACAATTCTGCTTTGATTGTCTTCCCTTTTATGACTGACATCGAATAAAATTCATGATAAGAAAGAAATTTTATCTGCAATCTTTGCTTTTATGATATAAAGCTTCGATTGATAAGATAGGGCTAAATTTATAGCTCATTCTCATGCGAGTCTCGCTTTATGCCTCGCTTCATACTTTGAGTTCACCTCACTCCTAAATAAATTGTCTCGTAACACGTGTGAAATCGATTCAAGTTTCACTAACTACTCGAGTTCGACTAACTCGAAATTTCTCCTCTAAATTAACTTGCAATCATCTATACATTTTCCCTATGAAGCTCTAGATGAATTTTAGTCTCTAGTCTCCTAAACAGTCATTTGCAAGAATTAGCATAAAAGCTAAGAATGGAGCGATATAATAATACGTCTGTAATAGATTGTTAAATAAATTAATAAAAATGTATCAGATTAGATGGCTATTATAGGAATATAAATAGCGAATTGAAATTTTGAACTAAAACTAGAAAAAAGGCTTGATAATTTTGTCAATACTAATTTCAGTTTAACACCAAAGAAAAAATCATTTGCACAGTTCATGCCTGCACATAACCATGTAAGTAGTAAAATTCGGTCCTTCATTGAATATTTTAGAGTGAAACCTTTTATACGGTTGCATCTTATGATAAATCGGTTTGACACAACCTTTAGCCTTTTCCTCATTTTGCGGGACAACGCACCATTATTCATGAAATGAAGAATATTTTTCATTCAATCGTTGGCTATGCATTTTATTTCAAATTGTTTCCATTTTCGTAGTGTATACAGATACGGAATTTTTGCCGTATTTTAATTTTTAGTACGGCATTTTAGTGATAGGTGACGGAAAAGTGATCGGTCACATCGCGAATCACATTTTCCAAGTCTTCCTTTGAAAAATACAAGTGTTTGTGACTGGCCACACCCCTGTGGAAAAAATTTTTGGCGCTGGTCTGGCCCAGCCAGACCGCCTGGTCAGTCGCTAGTTATGAGCTGGTCAGCCGCTAGTTATGGGCTGGTCAGCCGCTAGTTATGGGATAAAAAAAAGTCTTGTTTTGATAGTGTGAATTTCTTATTTTCTATCATTT
>CAKNXH010061417.1:301038-319515 GCA_932178445.1 Andricus quercusramuli
GGTTTTTATAGTGTGCATTTTTTATTTTTTATCATTTTAAACACCCTGTAACTTGATTAAAATATGTCAAAAAAATTGGCTGATCGTCCTTAGAATTTTCTTGTTCTTGGCTCACTAATGTGTACCAGTCCTGGGACAGATCAGACCTGCCATACTAGATGGTCTAGATAAGGTCAGACCTAGACCAGACTAGCGTCAGACCTAGGCCAGATCAGATCTTCCAGACTACACAGTCTAGATAAATTCAGACCTGGGCCAGACATGTTACCAGACTGCCAGGACATTTTTCCACACGGGCAGGAGAGTGATCTGTCACATCTCGAACCCCTTATACAAGTCTCCCTTAAAAAAATACGCGTGCTAATGACTGGTCAAAGCAGAATGATCGTAGGGATTCGTGATTGAAATCTGAAGTGCTGCCATCTGCTAGTGATGTTCTTCATTATATGACAATGAGACAAAAATTTGCCGAAATAGAAACTTTAAATACGGAAAAATTTGCCGGAGCTCGAAACTCGACCTTCTATAGTGGCTATAGTGTCTATAGTTCTATAGTGTCTAAGGACGTGGCTAGAAGGGGCGGTCGTAATGGGGTGTGATCTTAAGTGGGTGTTTGAATTAGAAAAAGTGGGTGTGATTATGGTGCGCGTTCAGTAAAAATAGGCCGTACTAAGGATGTAATTAGGGAAAGCGGGATTCCTTATTTTCCTTATTTTTATTTGTCCTCATTTTTATCATATGAACTACATGATAAAACTGACAATGAGTGAGTCACGCTTACTCCAAGAGGAATATGGCTTAATGATATAACGTGGTAAGGAAAGTGAGGAAAGTCGGCGTGATCAAGCGCTTTAGTTGTTTGATAGATTTGGTAACACTTGTAACATTTTCTTCAGATAAACAAGGTTTTCTTCTCCATAAGGAAAGATTTGTAGATTTTAGATTAGCCCTTAAGGAGAAAAGGCGCATGTTGGCTGATAGGGTCACACCCTCTCCATTCACGAAAAGATGATAAAAAAACATGTTTGCGTATCGACATTTCTTTTTTTTACAACTAGAACATCCGCGCGCCCGGCGCGCGGAGATCTAGTTCAGATTGAGATTTGAATATTTTAATTCAATTATAATTCGTAGTATTTTCCTTAGATTTTTAAAAGAACAATAACTGCTTTTCACTGTGCGTGTATATGTACATATAATGCTGTTGAAACACATATACTTAAATTAAATAGCAAAAATTCTCTACCAGAAATGCATGAAGAATGACATTTCAAAGCTATATATATATGTATATATATATGAATACACCATTTTTTAAATATAATTATAACAATAGCCGGATCAATCAACAATAATAAAATTTTCTAATTGAGTGCATATCAAATAATTCTAAAAAATTTGTGAATTCTATATAATTATCTAAAAATTTTTGATTACGAAAATATCTCCTGGTATACATAATTTTTTATTCTACTTTCGTTTTGAATTTTTTTACGATCAATGTAAACTTTTAATGATTGCCATGAGCGAACTCTTGAAAATGCAACATACAATTGCCCATGGTTGCAAACATCTTTTCTTAAATCGATTCCAATCACATCAAAAGTTTGGCTTTGAGACTCATTTCTAGTCATGGCAAATGCTAATTTGATGGGGAACTGTCTTCTTCTGAAAGAGAAAGGGTATGTGTTTTCACAGTTCAACGTTATTCAACTTAAGTAAGCAATTTCGCCAATTTTACTTCCTGTTAAAATTTGGCATCGCAATACATGGTCATTTATATCTAGAATGAGCAATCTCGTTCCATTGCAAAGACCTTCACTTATGCACATATAACTTTTTTTACAAAAATTTTCCATCAAAATCTATTATTCAAGTTTCATATTTTAGGTAGGGGACTTGGAACAGATTTCACAATTTCTGCTTCCTCACAGAGGAAGCTTTGTAATGGTAACATTTTCCAAAAAATTTTAATTCATTTAATTAAACCTTCATCGACTCAAAAAAGTCTAATACAATGTTTTAAGCAATTGCCCGGTTGCGTGTGTGTGTGTGATGTTTGTGTGGATGCCACACTTTTTGTGAACACGATAACTTGAAAACGGTTGCAGATAAATTGATGAAATTTGGAGGGCTTATTTTCACCACTAATATCTTGAAACTGACCGAAGGATTTCTAAAAATATTTATTGCATTTTTTCTAGCACATAATAATATTGAAAAATCGGTCTTTCATAGTAAAACTTTTTTCGTTAACATAATTGAAAGTTGATGCAAGAATATGAAAGATTCTCTGGTTCGAGACGAATCGATTGTCCTATAATATTAATACGTTTTATTTAAGAGTAAGAAAGTTATGGTCATTTATATTATATTTGAAATAGATTTTTATTAAAAAATTTTTTTCGTTCTATTAATTTAAAGTTGATGCGAGAATGGAAAAGATGTGTTGATTCGAGACGAATCGATTAACCTATAATATTGATACATTTTATTGAAGAGTTAGGAAGTTATCGTCCTTTATATTATATTTAAAATAGATTTTTATAGTAACAATTTTTTTCGTTCTCATAATTTAAAGTTGATGTGAGAATAGAAAAGATGTTTTGATTCGAGATGAATCGATTAACTTATATTATTGACACATTTTATTGAACAGCAAGGAAGCTATGGTAATGCATAATATTTGAAAAAACGGTTCTTTATACTAAAATTTCTTTGATTAACATAATTCGAAATTCATGCAATAACGGAAAAGACTCCTTCATTCGATGCAAATCGATTGACCTATAATATTAATACACTTTACTGAAGAGTAGGGAAGTTATAGTCATTCGCAATATTTGAAACATCTATTTTAAACAGAAGAACTTTTTTCATCAACATACATCAAATTTGATGTATGAACAGAAAAGAAGCTCTGATTATAAATTTTCAAATAAAATAATTCTGACAGAGACTACAGGGATTGTAATAGTATTCTGATAGTCACCAATGTCTTCATGCCTTTTTTTCAACCTATCGGTTGAAAGATAATTTTTTAAATTGAAAACTTAACTCTTAACTTAACTTAACTTAGCATAAAACTGGGAAGTGGATAGGGTGCGACAGAATTTTCCCCTTCCCTTTTCCAGCTCGAAAAATTACCATTTTAAATACAAAATTTGATTTGTCTGATTTGACATTTTATTTTTAAACTTTTTTGTATTACTTTGTAATTTTATATTTTTTGTGAATTTCTCTTCTTAAATTGACCAAAATGAAAACTTTAGTTTGTCTATTATTTAAAAAATAAAAAATGCTTTTTCTTTTCAACCTGTCTGACTTGAATTTGTCAGAATTTCCCCTTCCCTTTTCCAGCTCGAAAAATTACCATTTCAAATACAAAATTCGATTTGTCTGGGTTTTTATTGTATTTAAAAATTTTGTGTATTATTTTGTATTTCTCGTAAACTCATATTCTTAAATTGATCAAAATGAAAACTTTAGTTTGTCTATTATATCGAAATTTACAAATGCTCCCTCTTTTTAATATGTCTGATTTGAATTTGTCAGAATTTCTTCTTTCCCTTTTCTATCTCGAAAAATTACCATTTTAAATATGAAATTTAATTTGTCTGATTTGAAATTGTATTTTCAAACTTTTTTGTATTATTTTGTAATTTTATATTTTTTTGTAAATTTTTATTCTTAAATTGACCAAAATTAAAACTTTGGTTTGTCTATCATTTAAAACATCAAAAATGCTTCCAAATATCGAAATATCGAATATGACATTATTCGTTAAGAATTCATCTTTTTTGGTTGAACTACTTGATTGAAAGTTGGTTTAATAAGTTAAAAATTACTTTTTTTTTGTTGCAGATATATTATTTTAGTTCAAAATTCATATCTTTGGTTGAAAATTGAATTATTTTGTTAAAAATCCATCTTTTTGTTTTGAATATTCAACTATTTGGTTGAAAATTGAACAACTTTGTTAAAAATTAATTTTTTTGAACTCCCCTCTTTGAAAATTTAACTGTTTTAAGTACTACAAGTAGACCGCACACCATGTATTTCACCGGGCGCCATTTCGCGATCGCCTGTCCTCACTCCTCCGACAGATGAAATTCATGATGATCACGTGGTAGTTTTCGCTTTGGACCAATTACTGAGCGCCAAAAAGAACGGCCAATCACCAATCTCCAGGGAAAATCACGATCAATTAGGGAAGAGAACATAACCATCTCACTCACTCACCCTAAGTTAAATACGCATGACAAATGATTTTGAATTACTTATTATTAAGGGCACTTTCACACGATTGCAGATCAGCAAATTGCATGTAGATTGCCCACAGGAACGAAAAGGACAGACTGTTCTCCATCTCTTACACTCTTGTGGACTTTCTGCATGCAATCTACTGATATGAAATTGTGTCAAAGGTACCTGAGTCTGATGTATAATATTTTAGAAATAAAACTGGAAACATAAGAACGCAGATTTTTTTATGATTAACAATGACAAATTCTGTACAGCTTAAAAATATTTCAACTTCTAATTTTAGTCACTAAGTAAATAGTAACAAAAAACGAAACGAATGACAATTTGAATTTCGCTGGCAATCAGTGGCATTAACGTTCACGTGACTCGACAGCCAATCAGATGGCGAATAAAAAGGCTTATCAGCTAACTTCATGTGTTAACTCACTCTTTTTACTTAGTGATATTTCAGGTATATTGAGGGTAAGTACAAATTTTTTAATCTTCAATTTTGTTATATTGTACATAGTAGAAAAAATATGGAAATGGGTTAAAAGAACAAAAAGTAGGATTATTGAAAAAAGAAATAAGGATAGGAGAGCAGAGGTGAAAGAAGGGGCACATGTAAGAGGGGATATGGAGGGAAACCCAGATATATTAAAGGATATAATGGAAGGAAAGAAAGGAAAGGAAGAAGAGATCAAACTAATCGCAAGGGGAGACTTCAATGCAAGAACAAGAGAAAGAAAAAGAAAATAATGGGGAAAATAAGGAGATGGGACTAAGGGGAATTCCAAAGACAAAGTATGAATGAAGAGGGAAGGACATTACTAAATAGATTAGAGTAGTTCGGATGATTTAACTCAAATGGGAATATAGCGGGAGAGGAGAAAGGAGAATCTAGTCGTACGCCCCCCGGGGGGGGGGGGCAAAAAGGTATAGTAATAGACTATGTTATTTCCGACTATGAGGTAAGGTAGAACATGCGGAGTCTATAGATAGGGGAGTACTTAGACTTAGATCATCTCCCTCTAATAGCGACAGTAGAGATGAGAAAAAGAGTAGGAAAAGATAATTGGTTAGCAGAGGGAATAGAGAAAATTATGGAAAAGATAAAGATAGTGAAAATGAAAGAGAAATATAAATGAGGAGATGGAAATAGTGGTAGGTAATGTGAAAAGAAGATTAGAGTATACGATTATAAAAAGGTGGGAAGGAAAATGTGAGGAAGGTATTAAGAAAATGGAGAAATGGGAAGAGAAAAGGGAAAAGGACAAGACAGAGAATAGCAAAAAGGAAGAAATAGAGTGAGCGATATGGTCAATGAACGATGAAAAGTCATAAGCTATAGATGAAATCTCGAACGAAGTTTGGAAATATGGGGAAAAGGAATGGAAGGAGTGGGCGTGTATAATGTGCAACAGGGTATGGATAGGGGAGGATGGGCCAGGAATATAGAAAGAAGGGATAGTAGTTCCAATAGTGATAAAAGAAAAAGGGGAAGGGGTTACAGATTATAAGGGATGACGTTGATCGCGACATTAAATATGATATATGTGACAATAGTATCAGAGAGATTAACAATATTGACGTGCTAAAATGTATTATAAACAGAAGGACTCAAAGAATGAAAAGAAGCATGACAGCAATGTTTGTGAATTTGAAGGCGGCGTCTGACTCATTGGACAGGCAAGAGATAGTGTAGCTATGGGAAGAAAGGAAACAAGAGAAAGTTTGACAAAAAGGCTAGCAGATATTTTTAAATAGACAAAAAGTAAGGTTAAGGTAGGAGCAAAAATGGTATAGCGTAAAGCTAGAGAAAGAAAAAATGCATTCAATGGCATTTGTCGATATAATAGTATTGTTGGCAGATAACGAAGAAGGAATGGCTGGTTTAACTATGGTGTTAGAGAAATACATTTGTAGGAAAAAACGGAGGCTTAGTACGCATGAAATGAAAGTAATGAGGTTTGGAAAGAAAACAGGGAGAAAGAAAATGGGCACAGTGCAATGGAAAGGTGGAAATATAGAGGAAGTATAGGAATTTAAATATTCCGATTTCATCGTGCGAGCGAATTGGGTACATCGGACATGTATTAAAAAAAGGATTAAGAAAGCGGCTAGGCTGATGAAATAGATGTGCGGAATAGGATAATGATGATTAAGAAATAATGGAATAGGATAATAAGGTTGTTTGATACGCTGGCATGGCTCATATTACGCTATGGACAGATGGATTAGGTGTAGACTGCAAAATTTTGTGTTATATGGTAAGAGAAAAGACTCAAAGGGTTAAGCTAAAGACAAGAGTGGGAAGGAGCACATGGAAACTATAGGAAAAACGAAGGGTGGGACAGGAAGAGGAGTCAGCGATAAAGTGTTACGAAGAGATGGAAGAAGGAAGAAATAGGGCCGTAGGATTAACGCGCTCTGTAGAAGAAAGAAAAGAGTTTTTTAGCGATCAATGGAGATGAGAAGGAGGAAATATAGGCTATGAAGAAGTTAATGAGGAGATAGGGTAAAGCTGGTAATAGATAGATGGGGAAGGATAGGGGAATCAAGATACAATGAATTGTATAAGGTGATAAAAAGAGAAGAATTGCCAAAATATCGGGATAGAGAATGTGGGGAAAGAGATGGACAAGAATAGCATCTAACAAGTCTATTCTTCATATGAGACTCCGAAATAAAGTAAAAGAATCAATGTTTTGGAAGAAGGATGAGAATAGAAAATTACATGGCATGTGAATGGGTAGAGGAGAGATAGGAGCATGTATGGAATGCTTGCACAGTAAAAATTAGGCAATCATTTTGATCTGCATTTCATTTTGGGGCGTTCTTATATGATCTCACAAATAGTTTCATTTAGCACCAGTTTCTGTCTTGTTTATTTTGCTAACTTCAGATTGATAAATGATCCGAGATAGCGAACTAAATTGGTTCATAAGGTTCATTATTTCAATTGTTCCAAACTTCAATCTTACAAAGAAGAAAAAATTGATGAATAGATCAGGGATCGGAACGTTTTAGATTAGACCACCCCGGGTGTGGACTGGACACTTATTAAGAATGCGGTTCCGAACCAGGACCCTTCAATTTCTGCAGGTTCCTGATCCATACCCGGATCCTTCTAGTCCTTAAGGGTTCGAGTCCAAATATGAATGCTCGAGGAGTTCGGCGCGAACCTTTATGGCGGTCGTACGTGAATGCTATCACTCGTTTTATTTTTGACCAAACGAATTTTACGCGAAGTGAAGTTGTAGTTTTGTAGTGTATCTTAAGGCACTTGGTCCTTGTGATCAGAATTTCCTGCTACAAGCCGCTATTCTTTTTCAAGAATCGCGTACTTTGGCAGGCTTAACCTACAAAACGGGCGTCGGTCTTTTTTGGCGCGCTCGAGCACGTGTTCGTGGGCGGCAATTTTCGCGAATTTTTCCAGATCCTTGCTGATAAAGCCAAAGCGTGGAAACTAACGGGAAGTTACCCGATGATTCGGGGGGAGGAATCCCTCCCCACCGACCTGATTCTGGTGCAGAGAAAGTAGCCATCGACGGTTCATTGTGCCTTTCCCAAAAGTCAAAATCACACGACTTCGAATTCGATAAAGCCGGTTTCACACCCTTTCCTGCAGACGATAGCGATCCCATGGATACAGGTGAAATCCTACCTGATGCTAATTCACAATACACAAACAACTCAAGCACAACATCTAAACAATTGAAAAACTCAGCCACACGCACAATTACACTCTGACATGGGAAAACAACAGAATCCTAACCCTAACACCCACAACATCAACACCCATGATAGAAGTCCGTACATACGCCTCCGCTACAGCGACAAGCAGAAAGACCCATGCAAGGTCATGATCCAAAGAGACCGTGCCTCCGAGCGAGCGAAGGAGGATCTCAACCCCATGACCCACGGTACAAAGAAGCTGTGTTAAATGTAGATTGTCAGGGCTTTGGAAAATTATGCGTGACGGTCGGTCGCATAAAGACGAGAATAGATTCCTCAGCGACTCTCAAACTTTAAAAAGTAAAGGGCTGTTTGCTTTTGTCCCAGCTGGCTCCTAACCTGTCAAGGTGTCGTGAAGAACGTCCCCATCGAACTGTCAGAAAAAGAAATTCAAGGCAATTTAGATATCCTTGGATACTTGAGAGAAACGACCTCCGCCGTGAATGTTCGTCAAATCAATAGGAAGGTAATTGACAAAGATACTGGCGCTGAATCAAGTACTTCCTCTACCTCAATCCAGACAACTTTTGAAGTCACAACCCTACGTGATAAGGTTGCAATATTCAAGTCCGCATTAGCAGTTCAGATTTATACCCCACAAGTGAAAATGTGTCTTAAGTATCTAAGATTCGGGCCACATTAGCACTAACTGCCGTTCATCTGCTCGTTGCAAACAGTGTGGTGGTTCGAACACCCACAGCGAACAGGAACCCTGTGCAAATGTGGACAGTGCCCATAAATGCTGCAATTGCAATGGAAATCATCTTTCAACCTCGCAAAATTGTCCGAAAATGTTGTTCCAAAAACAATTTCGAGTTTATGTTGCCAAACACGGAGTTCCTTTCGCCGAAGCAAAAGGGGTTATCAGACCTGGAAGACAGTCCAGGAATGGACCTGCTTCCCGTCGATCCACTTCTTTTGTAAACTTCTCCGACCATCCCGATTTGAGCGAGGTCCCCGCTCCCTCATTACTGAATCACGCTTAAACCATTCCAACTCGTCCGTATTCCGAAGCTATAGGTTAACTCCTGTATCCATAATCGATAATCTAATCGAAGCTCTGACGAGTCTCTCCTCTATTATAACATCTGATGTCTCCTCGAATGTAGAGGAAAGGGATGATTTTCTTAACCACATCTCAAACTGGCTCTGCGAAACTAATTAAAAAGTAAAACCTAGAGATATCAAAATGACTCGAATAAGTAAGTTAAGAATTATGCAGTGGAATTGTCGCGCGTTATCAAAAAATAAGGGAGACCTTTAAAATATCTCCGGCGACTACGACATACTTTTACTTTGCGAAACATTTCGCAATCCTGACAAAAACTTTTCATGAAAAAATTTTTATTTAGTCAGAAATGGCAGATTATCTAATAGAGGCGGTGGCCTCGCAATAGCTGTTAGAAAACGAATTAACTGCTCCAGAATTTCTACGATAATTATTCCAGAAAGCAGTCGAGAAACCCTAGAGGTTTCTTTTGAGTCTTCCGAAGGAGAGCTCTTGCGCGTCTCGGTCTACAGAGTTCCCTTCTCGGATAATTCCATTCTATCCAATACTTGATCAATGCTGTTTAATTCCATCTCAGCCATCAATTCTGATTCAGTCTTCATTGAAGGTCATTTTAACAGCCATCACCCACCATGGAGCAGCTCTCACGGCTGCTCTAATCGTTCAGAGCTCTGCTCTTCATTAGACCAAACAGAATTCATGTGCCTGAACAATGGCAAAAACACGTTTGTTACCCATCCAGGCCAATCCCCTTCGTTCCTACACCTCTCATTTGTCACTCCCAATTTATTTACTAACTGCTCCTGGGATATTTGGGAAGTGACCACTACCCAGTTGTCACAAGCCTCGGAGTGTCCATTCCCATTTCACCCTTCTTCTCACAAAAATATGAACTCAAAAGAATTAATTGGTCTAACTTTTCTAATAACTTATCTGATTTTGTTAAAGACAATGAAGCAACATTCAAAGGCACATCCCAGGATCCCCTCATCAGTTATAATCGGTTAATTGAAGGAGTAGAGAAGGCAGTTACTTTTGCCTGTCCACCTCCCCCCCCCCCCCCTGTTAGACATTCTAACAGGAATTTTAACCACCGAAATAAGAAACGTTTTGTGCCAGCTCCCTGATGGTACGAAACATGCGACCAAGCTGTCGCTAAAAGAGAGCGAACCACCAGAGCCTTCAGGCGTAGCAAAACCTATCCTAATTATCTAGAAATGAAAAGGGCGGAGGCGAAAGCCAAGCGCTCCTTTAACCATGCACTAAGAAATTCCTTTTGGAAATTCTGTGATTCATTGGACAGAATGATTCCCATATCAAGAGTCTGGAGAGTCGTGGAATGTTTTGAAAACAGGTTCACTCAACCGGTCGTGGCTTCGTATTCGGCAGACAGAGAGGTCATTGCCAACTTACACCTTTTGACTGACGAATTATTTCCACCGACAGTTTTCTATGACAAGTTCCCTACAGACCTTAGATGCAACGAATTTTTCGAGGCTCCTTTTTCTGAAGCGGAGATGGAGATGGCGCTATCCTTGCTCAAAATTAAATCTTCACCCGGACTTCATAAAGTTGACTACAATATCTTACCACATCTCCCCGAAGCTTCAAGATCGACTCTTCTCGAAATCTACAATAATATACTCAGCTCCGAGCTATTTCCCTCTTCATGGAATAAATTTCTAGTCATTTTCATTCCAAAATCGACTCCTGGTAAATTTTGGCCCATTTCGCTCGCGTCTTGTCTCTTTAAACTTATGGAAAAACTTGCATACAACAGACTTATCTGGCATCTAGAACACAACTTGATTTTATCCCCTTCAAAATTTGGTTTCAGGAAGGGAAGATTTTGCGCTGACAATTTGGCTATACTGGCAACAGAAGCCTGGAAAGGTTTCGTCAATAAAGAGGTCACGGCCGGTCTTTTTCTGGATTTGAAGGGTGTCTTCCCGAGCGTCATCCCTCAGATTCTGGTGGAACACCTTCGGGAGTTAGGCATTGCTAGATTCGTGTACAATTCCACTGCGTGTGAAAAAATTTTTTTTACAAATCAATGGCGGACTAGTGGGTACAAAAACTAGCACAGTGGGCCGGCCACAGGGAAGTATACTCAGTCCAATTCTCTTTCCAATATATACAAGAAAAATATATTATCTCATCCCTAATGATTGCTTTATAATTGAATTTGCGGACGATATAGCTATCCTCTGCAGATCCAAGGATCCTGAATAATGTGTGGCTTCTCTTCAAAAATGCGCAGACGTTCTTTACGGCTTTCTGGTCCAAAGAGGTCTCGAAATCTGCCCAGAGAAAACCAAACTAGTTTTTTTTTCAAAATTTAATTTAGATTTTAGTAGCAATTCGCTTTCTCTTACCTTAAATAACATTCGTATTTATCACGGAAAAATTGTAAAATTCCTAGGAATAATACTGGATTACCAACTTTCCTTTGATGCCCACTTTGCTCATCTAACCGAAAAATGCTGTAAAATTTTAAATATCTTTACAGTTCTCAGGGGTGTCTGGTGGAGAGCTGATTCATGTGTTCTTTTGAGAATATATGGTGCACTCATCAGAAGCTGTATAGATTACGGCTCTGACACTTTTTACGTTTAAACGTGAAAAATTTGTTGATAAACTAGAAAAAGTTCGCAATCAGGCTTTAAGACTAGCAATAGGTTATAGAGAAAGAACTCCGATTAACGAACAAATATCGTATCAGAGACATTTTTATTCTCTTCAAAGCTTTCGATAGAGTTGCCAATTTTAAACATCAGATTCGCAGGTCATTTGCTGACCCCTATTTCGAATTCCCGTATACTGGTCATTTATTCTTACCTCAGATTCAGCTTGGTTTGGGTCGCTTATGTCAGGATAGCCCAGATCCAGAGGCTCTTTTAAAAGACTTCGCAGATCACAGATACAGATGG
This sequence comes from Andricus quercusramuli, assembly GCA_932178445.1. Taxonomy (NCBI): domain Eukaryota; kingdom Metazoa; phylum Arthropoda; class Insecta; order Hymenoptera; family Cynipidae; genus Andricus; species Andricus quercusramuli. The sequence continues at coordinate 312,961 of CAKNXH010061417.1, forward strand.
TTCCAAGTCGGAGAGGGATGAATCCGCAGGTTTCGCATTTGTATGCCCTTCGACAGGAACCACCTGCTCTTGGAAAATCTCTAAATTTGCTACAATTTTCTCTATTGAAGCGTATGCCATTCTGTACACGCTAGATCACATTAGTAAAAATAACATCACTAAATCAGTTATCTTTTCAGATTCCTTAAGCGTCATAAATAGCGTGATGGCTGTATGCCCCAACAATATCAAATCTGGTATCATTTTTGTAATCAGACATAGACTGGCGACTCTGGCCAAGCTCAATCGCACAGTAATGCTAGTTTGGATCCCTGGACACAAGGGACTTCGAGGAAATGAGCATGCCGACCTAGCCGCTAAGTCAGCAGCCGCTGACGGCGCTCTTCTTCACGTTTCTTTACCCAGTTCTGACTTCTTTGCTTCCGTTCGAAAATCTCTTTTAGATAGCTGTAGGGACCATTATACTAAGGTTGAAGTAAACAAGGGCGTGCACTACACCCAACGTTTCTACCAACATCGGAAAAAACATTGGTTTGCCTTCTTCATTGCACCAAGAGAGTGAATAGTCTCTCTCTCTGTCGCATGAAGAGTAATCACTATTAACTTAATGCTAGTTTAGCCCGAAAAAACGTTGTAAATTCAAGCCAGTGTATTTGCAATCCTGATATTGATAAAGATTTGGATCACATCCTCTCGGCCTGCCCCCGTTTCGATAACATACCTGGCACCCTCATCACAGGTCTTTCTAAATCTTTGAAATGTCCTCCCCCCTTCAGCAGTTTCCAGTTTTTAGCTAATGCCTCCCTGCGATTTGTCTCACACGTTTTAAAATTTTTTAAAAATGCAAACCTAAAAATTTGACACAATGAATAATTGAAAAATCGATTGAATAACATTTTCTTTCTATCGAAAATTGTAAATTTGCCGCCCGCGTACACTAGCGCATGAGCGTTGGTGCCGTGGCACAGGTGTCACGAGTCGCACATGTAGCGTTCTCGAGATGCTCACGCCTGGACACCACTGCGCATGGGCCATTGCTTTTCTCTCCCCGATGGGAGCGAACCTTTCCGTTCCTTTCAAATTATACCACTGGTAAGCAAGTATGGTGTCATAGTAGATCAGCCATTGGCTGTTCTTAAAGAAGAATAAAAAGAATACGGATGCTTAGTAGAGTTCCGTACTATTTACAGGTGCGCAGTCATGTTAGGAGTACTTGTGTGTGCGCAGTAGAATAACACAGCACTTACATATGCGCAGTAGAGTTCCATGAAACTCGTTGATGCGCAAGTGAATTGCGTGCCAAGCGTATTTGCGTAGTATAGTTACTAGACATGTATGGCTATGCAGTAGAAGTACATAACACTCAAACCTGCACGATAGAATTTCATGACTTCTACGGATGCGCAGTCGAGTTTCATGCCACTTACGGATGCGCAGTATTACTAGGGGTACTTATGTATGTACAGTAGAATCACACATCCCTTACACCAGCGCAGTATAGTTACACATCACTTATTATGGACACGCAGTAAAGTTAGGGGGTACTTATATATGCGCAGTAGAGTTCCATGGAACTTGTGGATGCTCAATTGAATTACGTAGCAAGTATTTTTGCGTACTAGAGTTACGCAGCACCCACGGCTGCGGAGTAGAGTTACGTACCACGTACGTCTACGCACTAATGTTAGATAGTACTTAGGGGTACGAAGAATGAATTTGGGGAGAGAATTACAAAATTCCAAAATTTGAATCGAATTTTGGAACATTATTAAATTAGTAGATTTCCGTGAAAGTTAGTACGAGGGGGTTTTCGGGGCACAAAATTAACAAATTAAAAAAGTTCACTGAAATTTTGAAGATTTTATAGAATTGGTTACTTTTCATGAAAGTCATAACAAGGGGGTTTTTGGAGTCTTGGAATACAAATTAGGAGTCAAAATTAAGAAATTCCAAAATTTGAGTTGAAATCTGGAAAATATGACTCAATCGGTAGATTTCCATCAAAATCAAAATCCCTGATTCGTGTTGTGCGCCCAGAAAATCCCCTCGTACTAACTTCCATTGGAAATCTACTAAATGCATAAGATTTTCAAAATTTTGGTGAAGTCTAAATGTTGAATAACATCAACACCAAAAATTAATATCTTAAGCTAATTTTTTTGTATATTTTTTATCATTCGGGTGCGTAAAAAATTCAGGATTCCGTCATCTTGAAGCAAATCCTTCGGATTTTCAAACGTATACTGATTATATTTTGGACAAAACCTTATTCAAAATTTCTTTTTCAAAGTTAGTCCTTTATAGGATCTTGGAAACCGACGTAGCATCAAGTTGACAAGGACAGAAAATTTCAGTATTGAGTGAATTTAAAAGTAAAAAAAATCTAACATTTGGGGCGCGCACGATATTGACATGTCATTTCGGAGTTACGTATAGGTCTGGAGTTCGAGACGTCTGAGTGTAATATTTCCACACTAATTTTTACGAAAATTACGTCGACATTCTACTCATAAGGATTGTGAAGAAAATTATCTCAATTCTCCGTAGCTTACCAGCGGACCTTTAGGTCTGCTTTTTTTTGTTTGAATTGATACTTTCCTCAATGAAAGGTACGTACCAGAGGTTTTCTGAGAAAAATCAAGGAGACGCAATTTTGACCCATTTTCGAGAAAAATGCATTTCAAAAATTTCAAAATGGATGGTCATTGAGCCGGTGAAAAGCATAACGAAAAGTCGGTAGCTCTCTGGTAGAGTGCTCGGCTGATAGCCGCAAGATTGCGCGTTCAATTCTCACTATCCATACTTTTCTTTATTTATTAAAATACTTGATTATTCCATTTTTGAATAAAATTTGATAAAATTATACCATTTCATGATTATTTATTCCTTATTTTCAATAAAAACTCTGTTAATCGTATTTTCATTACCACACGTTTGGACAATTGTGCATTTTATTTAAAAAATTTATTATTCAATAGTTTCGTCTATCTATATTATTAAATTAAAGTTGGAACGAAGTATTTTAAATGAAAATATGAATAATAAAAATACGAAATGCCAGTGGATGTAGTGACTCATTTCATAGATATTTACTAACAAGAATCAGAAGTGTCTTGAAAGTGTATCTTTTCACTTTGTTCCTACTTTGTTCCTACTTTAATTTATTAATATAGATACTGAAAACTATTAAAGAATAAAGAATTTTAATAAAATGCACAATTGTCCAAACAAGTGGTAATAAAAATACTATTAATAGAGTTTTTTATTTAAAATAAGGAATGAATAATCATTAAATGTTATAATTTTATCAAATGTTATTCAAAAATAGAATAAACAAGCGGTTTAATGAATAAAAAAAAGTATGGATAGCGAGAATCGAACGCGCAACCTTTCGGCTATCAGCCGAGCGCTATACCAGGGAGCTACCGACAATTCGAAATACTATTACACCGGCTCGATGACCATCCGTTCGCAATTTTCGAAATGCATTTTTCTCGAAAATGGGTCAAAATTGCGTCTTCTTGATTTTTCTCAGAAAACCAACATCTGGTACGTACCTTTAATTGAGGAGAGTATCAATTCAAACAAAAAAAAGCAGACCTAAAGGTCCCCTTGTTAGTGGTCAAGAGCATCAAACCGGAAATCTGAATGACGTGGTGTTCGAATCCGGCAAGATTACGACATCAGTGGCGACAAAGTTTTAAAGTGGATTCCTATAGGATTTTTGGCTAGAAACACGAATCTGAAAGTTTTAAATCGATATCTCGAATAGTTTTCAAGATATATCGATTTTTTAAGCTTTTTTCAAATGTATATATATATATATATATATATATACAATAGGGGTGTTAACTTACATTATTTTTGTGACCTGTCACAGGGATACCTTCCCGCGCCTACAAGGCGTTGAAAAAGGGGTAGGAGTGTTACCTTACATTATTTTTGTGACCTGTCACAGGGGTGCCTTCCCGCCCCCACGAGGCATTAGAAAAGAGGTAGGGGTGTTATCGTACATTATTTTTGTGACCTGTCACAGGGGTGCCTTCCCGCCCCCACGGGGCGTTGGAAAAGGGGTAGGGGTGTTACCTTACATTATTTTTGTGACCTGTCACAGGGATGCCTTCCCGCCCCCACAAGGCGTTGAAAAAGGGGTAGGAGTGTTACCTTACATTTTTTTTGTGACCTGTCACAGGGATGCCTTCCCGCCCCCACAAGGCATTGGAAAAGGGGTAGGAGTGTTACCTTACATTATTTTTGTGACTTGTAACAGGGATGCCTTCCCGCCCCCACAAGGCGTTCGAAAAGGGGTAGGGGTGACACCTGTATTATTCGATTATTCAATTTAACAGAAAAAATCGATATATCAAAAACTACTTCAGATATCGATTTAAAAATGTCAGATCCGTGTTTCTCGCAATAAATCCCATCGAAATAAATATTTAGAAGTTATATTAATCAAAAATAAGTAAATAATTTTAACATAAAAAATAGATATATCGAAAACTATTCGAGAAATCAATTTAACAATCATAGATCCGTGTTTCTCGCAAAAAATCTCATAGAAATCGAAATTCAGAAAATATGTTAATCAAAAACAAAAGACAATAATTTTAACATAAAGAAATCGATATCTCGAATAGTTTTCGGAATCCACATAAAAACTTTGTCGCCACGGATATCGTAATCTCCCCTCCAATCCCACCGGATCTAGAAATTTTTTTTCACAATATTCAAGTATGAATATTTTATGAAAATATTCAAACGACGCCCGCGTGCGCAATATGCAACTATACCACACGAGTTGCACACACTATTTTTCATCACGAATGTGAGGAATATGCATCCTTCGTATTTTATCCGCACGAGCGAAGCGAGTGCGGAATATCGTCGGTTGGGGGGCTGGGGGGTTCGAGGGGCGGAGCCCCCTGAGAGGAAAAACACCCCAATCAAAAAGATAATTTCAGGTGCCGATCGAGAATTGGCCGCGTTTTCACGAAACAAACGCACCTAACCTGAAACCTGCTGTGGGCATATTTAAGTATGATATTTAGATCTAATAGGTTTTTTTTTAATTATGATCACATATAATTAATATGAATATTCATATTAATCATATCAATATTATTTGTCATTTTTTATACTCACTTCTTGCATCCACGACACAAAACAAACTGTTGTTGACATTTTGAGTATGATAACGTTGAAGTTAGTAGAAGGTTAGTTGCGTTTGTTTCATGAAAACACGGCGAAGCGTGTGATTTTTCTTAATAAAACACGGTGGAGCGTGCGATATTTCTTCTAAAACACGGAGCAGCGTGCGATCATTGTAGAACGCACGCTATTCGCACGGAATGCGCAGTATGCCAGAATGCGCACGGAAAACAGATGTGAAATATGGCATATTCCGTGCATGCGTGATGAAAAATAATTATCACGTATTACCCTGGTCAAGAAAAATAACGGATAAAGTTCCGAAAAGCGCTTACCTCTGATTAATTTGGAACTCCGTATACCTATGTATTGTGACGAGCTGATCATGAATATGGTAGTGAAAATACCCGCAAATTCGATTTTCAAGGTCAAACCCCCAAAAAACGATAAAAATTTCATGTTTTTCCGTTTATTTCAGTAAATAAAGAAAAATTACAAAAAAGTTTGGAACAAAAGTTGTAGCTCTTTTAAAAATACATATTTTATGTTGAATATGTTTTTACCCTACGACTGATAGTTTTAGAGGAAATGGACGATAAATATTCCCGCGGCGAAGTGCGTATGTATACCATTAAGCCATTTCCCTTTCGGGGTAGGCGTGACACTACCCGATTCGGGTAGTGTTTCTAGGTGGATAGTTTCTTGTAGTAGATAACTACGAGTGTGGGTTCACCACACCCACGACGGGCCAACAGCACGCAGTTTCCCGAACGGTCACCCATCCATGTACTAACCGCAAGTAGGCACTAATGCTCAAACAAATGGGTTAATGGCAAAAGATATGTTTCCACGAAACATTAGGGAACAAATGGGGATGGTATGCGTCCTACGTTAATTCTGTGACCAATCAAAGGGTTGCCTTCCCGCCCCCACCATGAAACGTGGGAAAGTAGGTCATGTGTGACCTAAATTATCTCTGTGGCCAGTCACAGGGGTGCCTTCCCGCCCCCCATGACACGTTGGAAAGGGGGTCGTGTGTGACCTAAGTTATTTCTGAGGCCAGTCATAGGGGTGCCTTCCCGCCCCCATGACACGTTGGAAAGGGGATCGTGTGTGACCTAAGTTATATCTGTGGCCAGTCATAGGGGTGCCTTCCCGCCCCCCATGACACGTGGGAAAGGGAGTCATGTGTGACCTAAATTATTTCTGTGGCCATTCATAGGGGTGACTTCCCGCCCCCATGACACGTTGGAAAGAGGGTCGTGTGTGACCTAAGTTATTTCTGTGGCCAGTCATAGGGGTGACTTCCCGCCCCCATGACACGTTGGAAAGGGGATCGTGTGTGACCTAAGTTATATCTGTGGCCAGTCATAGGGGTGCCTTCCCGCCCCCCATGACACGTGG
>CAKNXH010061418.1:0-14194 GCA_932178445.1 Andricus quercusramuli
AGATGAAAAAATATAATTTTAATCGAGTAAAAAACAAGAATTTTCAAAAAAAAAAAATTTAAATTTTCAACCAGAATTGAAACATATAAAAAAATATTTTCAATAAATCAGTTTAAATTTAAACAAAGTAGTTAAATTTCCAATAATAAAGATGAATTTTTAAACAAAAAGATGCATTTTTCACAAAAGTTTAATTTCCTAAAAAGACAAATTTTTAACAAAATAGATGAATTTTTCACCAAATAGTTGCATTTTGTAACATATGAAATATAAATTTGTAACCAAATATGGAATAGTTCAATTTTCAGATAAATTTAACTAAGAAAAAAACTAATTTGCAACATGTTGAATTCAACCAAAAAGACGAATTTTCACCAAAAAACATGATTTTTGTAGCAAATAGTCGAATTTTCAACAAAAACGATAAATTTTCAACCAAAGAGTTGAATAAAAAAAAATATATTTTCAACAAAGCAGTTTAAATTTCAAACAAATAGTTAAATTTAAAATAAAAAAGATGAATTTTTAAACAAAAAAGATGCATTTTTAACAAAAGTTTAATTTTCTAACAAAGAAGACCAATTGTTAACAAAATAGATGAATTTTCTACCAAATTGTTCGATTTTTAACTTATAAAAGATAAATTTATAACCAAATATGGAACAGTTAAATTTTCAGATAAAAAAACTAATTTGCAACCAATTTGCAATTTGAATTAAACCAAAAAAGACGAATTTTTAAACAAAAAGATGATGAAATAAATTTTCAACAAATAAGATTATTTTTCTAACCCAAAAGAGGAATTTTTTACCAAAATACATTAATTTTCTAGCAAATAGTTGAATTTTCAACATATAAAAACGCCAATTTTCAACTAAAAATGGAATTCTTAAATATTCAGATAAAAAATTAGCTATAAACCAGTGAAAAATGAAATTTCAACAACAAATTTAAATTTTCGAACAATGGATTGAATAATAATAAAAAACAAACAATTTACAACGTAGTTCAAATTTCAACGAAGTAGTTAAATTTAGTGTCAAAAAATTAAATAAGTAGTGTCAATTTTTTTTTCAATTAGTTTAAAAATTTTTCTAGTATTAAAGATGAGCTTCAATGTTTATTTTAAATCTTATTTTTTAGTCTTCTAGTTTCGTTGTTTCTTTTTCGTTTAAAATTCATTTTCTAAACTGAAAATTAAACTATTTTGTTAAACATTCATATTCTCTTTAGTTAAAAATTTTTTTGAAATAAAAAAATTATAATCTAAAAATTAATTAAGTAAAATGTGTCGTAAATGTATCTGATTTGTCGAAAAATAGGCTTTTTCGGTATAAAATTAACCTTATCTTGGTTAAAAATTTCTTTTTTTAGTTTAAAATTTATCACTTTAGTTAAATATTGATTTATTTTTATAAAAATTCAAATATTTTGATGCAAATTCGTACTTTTGACAGAAAATTAATCGCCTTAGTTGAAAATTCAATTGTGTAAAAAATTTGTTTTTTTTTGTTAATAAAAATTTAACTTTTTCCACCTATTCATTTTATTTCTTGCAAATTTATTTAATGGTTGAAAATTTATATTTTTTATTTAAAATGTATTAAAATTAAATTATTTGTTCAACATAAAATTGAACTGCTCCAGTTTTTGTTTAACAATTCTTTTTTTTTAATTGGAAATTGCACTATTTGGTTGAGAATTGATGTATTTTATTGAAAATTTGTCTTTTCTGAGAGTAAATTAATTATGTTGTTAAAAAATGCAACTTCTTGGTTGAAAATTCGTACTTTTTGGCAGAAAATTAATCACATTAGTTGGGAATTCAATTGTTTCGCAGAAAATTTATTTTTCATTTCTTGAAAATTCGTGTTTTTTTTTAGTAAAAAAATTAATCTTATGGTTGCGAATTCATCTTTTTTATTCAAAATAAATAATTTTGGTTAAAAATTCAACTATTTGTATGAAAATTCTTCATTTGGTTGAAAATGAATTTTTGTTTGTTTGAAAAATAACTTTTTTGCTGAAAATTCATCATTTTTGTAGAAAGTCCATCTTTTTGGTAGAAAATTAATTTCTCCTATTTAGAATTCATCTTTTTACTTGAACATTAACTTTTTAGTAAAAAAATTATCTCTTTTAGTTAAAAATTCATATATTTTGTTAAAAATTCGTCTTTTTGGTAGAAAATTCATCTTCCTGGTTGAAAATTAAACTATTTGTTTAACTGAAATATAAATAATCCAGTTATTGTTTATAATTCATTTTTTGAAATAGGAAATTCCACTATTTGGTTAAAAATTTATGTCTTTTATTGATGTTTCGTCTCTTTCGGTACAAAAGTTATCTTCTTAGATGAAAATTCAAGTATTTGGTTAAAAATTCTATTGTTTGGTTAAAAATTTATCAGTTTAGTTGAAAATTGATTTTTGAGGTTGAAAATTTATCTTTTCGGTTGAAATTTTAACTATTTTGTTGAAAATTTATACTTTTTGGCTGAAATTTAATCACATTAGTTAGAAATTAATTTTTTCAAATGAAAATTTAATTATTTTCTTGAAAGCTCATTTTTTGGTTTAAAATTTGTCTTTTTAGTTAAAAATTTACCTATTTTGTTGAAAAATTGCCTTTTTTGTTAGAAAATTGTAATTATTCATCTTCTTTATTTAAAATTGAACTATTTGGTTGAAAATTCATTTTTTTTTTTGAAGATTCGCCATTTGGATAATCAATTTTTTATTGAATAAAGCTTTTCGGTTGAAAAGTAATGTATTTTTTTTTTAACTTTATTTTTTTTATTAAATTAATCTTGGTTCAAAATTCATTTTTATGGTTGAAATTTGAACTGCTTTATTATGAATTCATTTTGTTCTTGTTTTGGTTGAAGATTCAACATCTTAGTTGAAAAGCCAGCTATTCGGTTAAAACTGTATCTTTCATGTTAAATATAACTTTTTTCCTTTGCGTTGTAATATATTTAGATTTGATATTATTTCAGTAAAAAATTTTCTTACAATTATTAGACAGGAATGGTTTTAATTTCAAGATTCCTACCTTACCGACTTCGAGAAGACTTTACAGCTCAAGTGGTTCGTGTCCGTGATAAGTTTCTAGAATATTCTGGATGACGTCATCAAATGATGTTGCGCGATTGTGAGAAAGGAAATTTGCGTAAACAACTTCAAGGTTATTTATTATCACAATGAAGCATTTTTTGTAAACACTTTTAAGGTTATACTTTGATATGTCCTTGTTTTTCTCAAAACTATATGACGCAGCAGAAAATGCAAGGACAAATCAAAATATAACCTTGAAAGTGTTTACGCAGGATGCTTAATTGAGATAATAAATAACCTTGAAGTTGATTACGCAAATTTCCTTTCTCACGATTGCGCAACATCATTTGATGACGTCATCTAGAATATTCTAGAAGCTTATCACGGACACGAACCACCACACGTTTGGAAACTTATCGGTGTCGGTAAGGTAGGAATTTGTATGTAGATACGCCCTTGCCTATTATTTTTACAATTGTTGTTACTTTTGAATCCAGGATTTATTTATAAGAAGCATAAAGTACATATTAAAATATCAACATATCGAAAGATAACCTTAAAAGTGTTTACGCGAAATGCTTAACTGAGATAATAAATAACCTTGAAGTTGTTTACGCAAATTTCCTTTCTCACAATTGCGCAACATCATTTGATGACGTCATCCAGAATACTCTAGAAGCTTATCATGGACACGAACCACTGTACTTTTGAAATATTCTCGATGTCGGTAAGGTAGGAAACTTGACATAGAACGCTCCCGCCTATCTACTGATCTTCAGCAATTTGCTTTCAATTTTCAGAATGCGTTCCCAACGAATTACAGATTAAGGGATTCACACTTGATACTCGGTACCTCGCGGGGACATTTTATGAAGTGTACACACTATTTCCAATGTTACTTTCTCATCATCATCATGTGCATATGTAATTTCTAGATGATCGTTTAACCGATTTAGAGTGTTGAGAGGCTTGAGCTGATAAGTAACGAGTAGGTATACGAGATAGAAGAAGATCGCTTGCGGACCAATGAGAATGGTTGCGAGGGAATAAGCTACTGTACCTTGTTACCTCGATCCTCGCGATCCCCCGATCGCGAATCATGAAATCATGAAATCATAAAATCATAAAATCATGTTATATCCGTTAGATCGGCGTGGATGCGATGATACTCCTTAGCAGGGGCATTCGGCATAATGCATAATTCCATGCCCCTTGGAATACCTGGCAGGTACCTTCATTACGTACTCAGATACTTTACAGTATCCCCACACCCCCAGGGGTCAAAGCGTGAGGGAGGAGGAAAATCGACGAGGCGAGACTCACGATAGTTCTTCGCATAATCGCATTCGAGTAAACTAGCCACGGCGCTACCGTATTATTAACAATAATCTACAATCAAATTTCGAAATTCTATACTCCTCCAGCAGAATGCTAACTCGGCAATTTTAACTTTTATTTTTTCATCACAATTTAATCGATTACATTCTTTTATTCTGCTGCTGCATTTTAGAGTAGCCAACTTCAAACGTTTATAGCCTTAATTCCCGGATAAATAACACAGTCCTGCGAGGGTCAGTCACATAAATGACAGAAGGTGAATCATAGATTTGTTGAGGCTGAAAGCGAATCCGGCAGCAGAAATTGTATAGCACGTCAGGGTGTGGAAGAATTTTAGGTTAAATGCTCCAAAAATGGGCGAGTGAATTTATTGTGGGGGAAGGGAATTCTTTTTTTCATTTCCGAAAACAGCATCGTATAGATATGCAAGTTTGACCATTATGAGACCATGGTCATCATTTGACCTTGTCTTCACTGGCTGGATCATCATCATCATAATCATTATTTGATCTTGTCTTCACAGGCTAGATCATCATCATCATCTGATCTTGCCTTCACTGGCTAGGCCATTATCATCATTTGATATTTTCTCCACTGGCTGGATTATCATTATCATCATCTGATCTTGTCTTCACTGACTGGACCATTATCATTATTTCATCTTGCCGTCATTGACTAAATCATCATCCATCAACATCATCTGACAAGGAAGGTACTCCAGGTGTCCCTCGCCGATTTGATTCTCCCTGATATATGTTGTAGTACTCGAAAAACTATGTGACACGTATTTTTTTTTATCTGCGGAAAAACACTTTAAGGGGGTGAAACAACCCCTCAAAGATAGGGGTCGCAAGTGTCGATTGTATAGTTTTGTGTAGAAAAACAAAATTGATTTCGACCAAACCTGCTGGGAAAGTTTCCTCATGATGAAAGATGACTAACGTAATTTTCTCAACAACAAAAAATTAATTAAGGGGGTGAACCACCCCTACATAGTTTTGAAGTTGTGCTGAAAATTGCTAAATTCACAGGAAAAAATTTGAAAAAAATATATTTTGCACTTGAGACAAAAATAAAGTTGACGTGTTTCGCAAAAAAAATTGGTAAAAAAATTAATGGGGGTAGCTACCCCTAGACACTTTTTATCTTATGTCTATGATAATATATACTTTTCATACACAAAAAAATTTGAAAATCATTTTTATAACGAAGGAACTAAAATAGAGTCTATTCAACATTAATAAAAAAATTGCGCAGGGGTGAACTACCCCCACATATTTTTGAAAATGTGCTGAAAATTGCTAAATTCACAGGAAAAAATCTGAAAAAATATATTCTGCACTTGAGACCAAAATAAAGTTGACGTGTTTCGCAAAAAAAAATTGGTAAAAAATTAATGGGGGTAGCTACCCCAAAACACTTTTAATTTTATGTGTATGATAATATATGCTTTTCATACACAAAAAAAATTGGAAAATTATTTCTATAACGAAGGAAGTGAAATGGAGTCCATCCAACATGAATAAAAAAATTACGCATGGGTAAACCACCCCTACATGTTTTTAAAAATGTGCTGAAAATTGCTTAATTCGTAGGAGAAAAATTTGAAAAAAATATATTTCGCACTTGACATGAAAATAAAAATCACTTGTTTCCCAAAAAAAAAATTTCTAATTAATGGGGGTAGCTACCCCTAAAAACTTTGTATTTTGTGTATATGATAATATATACTTTCAATACACAAAAAAATTGGGAAATTAGTTTTAATGAAGGAAGTAAAATAGAGCCCATCCAACATAAATAAAAAATTACGCGGGGGTAAACCACCCCCCAATTATGTAGAAAATTACAAAATAAGACTTGCATCTAGCAAGAAGAATCCGAAGAAAATACCTGTTGCACACAGTATATCGAAGATTTATTGTTCAAACTTTGAACAATAATGATATTCGTCAAAAAAGTGTATATTAAAATGTGTATGGAAAGTATATATTATCATAGACACCAACTAAAAAGTGGTTAGGAGTAGCTACCCCCATTAATTTTTTTATTTATTTTGGCGAAACACGTCAACTTTCTTTTGGTCCACAGTGCAAAATATATATATTTTTAAATTTTCTCCTATGAATGTAGCAATTTTCAGCAAATTTATAAATATTAAGGGGTGGTTTACCCCTGCCTACTTTTTGTATTCGTGTTGAATTGACTTTATTTTACTTCCTTTGTTATAAAAATAATTTCCCAATTTCTCTTGCGTATGGAAAGTATATATTATCATAGACACAAAATAAGAAGTGTTTGGGGGTAGCTACCCCCATTTATTTATTGAAATTTTTTTTTTTGAAATACGTCAACTTTATTTTTGTCTCAAGTGCAAAATATATTTTTTCTAAATTTTTGCCTGTGAATTTAGCAATTTTCAGCTCAACTTCAAAACTATGTAGGGATGGTTCACCCCCGCGTAATTTTTTCTTTCATTTTGGATGGACTCTATTTCACTTCCTTCGTTATAAAAATAATTTCCCAATTTTTTTTGCGTATGAAAAGTATATATTATCATAGACATAAAATAAAAAGTGTTTTGGGGTAGTTACCCTCATTAATTTTTTTAACAATTTTTTTTTGCGAAACACGTCAACTTTATTTTTGTCTCAAGTGCAAAATATATTTTTTTCAAATTTTTTTCTGTGAATTTAGCAATTTTTAGCACAACTTTAAAACTATGTAGGGGTGGTTCACCCCCTTAATTAATTTTTTGTTGTTGAGAAAATTACGTTAGTCATCTTTCATCATGAGGAAACTTTCCCAGTAGGTTTGGTCGAAATCAATTTTGTTTTTCTACACAAAACTATACAATCGACACTTGCGACCCCTATCTTTGAGGGGTTGTTTCACCCCCTTAAAGTGTTTTTCCGCAGATAAAAAAAAATACGTGTCACTTAGTTTTTCGAGTACTACAACATATATCAGGGAGAATCAAATCGGCGAGGGACACCTGGAGTACCTTCCTTGTGAGCTTGCCCTCACTGGCTGAATCATCATCATCATAATCATCATTTGATCTTGTCTTCACTGGCTAAATCATGATCATCTGATCTTGCCTTCACTGGCTGAATCATCATCATAATCATCATCTGCTCTTGCCTTCATTGGCTAAACCATTATCATTATTTGATCTTTTCTGCGCTGGCTGGATTATCATCATCATCATCATCATCATCTGATCTTGCCTTGACTGACGGAATCATCTTCCATCATCATCATTACCGTCTGAGCTTGCCTTCACTGGCTGAATCATCATCATCATAATCGTCATTTGATCTTGTGTTCACTGGCTAGATCATCATCATCATCATCTGATCTTGCCTTCAGTGGCTGGACCATTATCAAAATTTGGCCTTGCCTTTACTGACTGAATCATTATCCATCATCCATCATCCATCATCCTGATCATCACCATCTGAGCTTGCCTTCACTGGCTGAATCATCATCATCATAATCAACATTTGATCTTGTCTTTACTGGCTAGATCATCATCATCATCTGATTTTGCCTTCACTGGCTGGACCATTATGATCATTTGATCTTTCCTCCACTGGCTGGATTATCATCGATCATCCATCATCATCACCATCTAAGCTTGCCTTCACTGGCTGAATCGTCATCATCATAATCATGATTTGATCTTGTCTTCACTGGCTAGATCATCATCATCATCTGATCTTGCCTTCACTGGCTGAATCATTATCATCATCATCAATTGATCTTGTCTTTACTCGCCAGTATTATAAATTCAAACTTGCATATTTCAGCTTAAAAAAATCGTACAGCGAAAATCAAAAATAGATTTTTAAAGTAGAAGACTAATACTAAATGATATCATTTTCAGAAATAAAAAAAAAGAGTTTCATTCCCCCAAAATAAATTCATAAATTTGACCGGAATGATGATTTTTTGATTATCTAACCTGAAGCTACTAATCTAAAATCTATCCAATCCACACAAAAATTATTGCATTTTTTAATGATATTTAGAGGTTCCGCAAGCCCCATGAAGTTTAACAAGTATTTCCCATAAGACAAAAAGACATTTTTATAAATTTTACTCAGAATCATCAATATTAGGTGAATTTAGTTGAAACTCAGCATTTCTCTTCACAATTAGCAGTTGAACAAAAATGAAAACTTTTTTTAATAGTAGTCCCACAAGTCTGTTTCATGTGGTCCCTAAAAACCCCATAAGTGAAAAATTGAGCATTGCGAGTTTTTTAGCACTAATTATAATCTTTTGGAGGTTTTTTAATATAGATTGTTTATAATACAGAAAATACTCATTTCTGCTGATAATCAGATGTTTATATAAATTTTTTTAACAATTTATTTTTTTAGCAATTTTTTCTTAGAACAGAGTTAGAAAGTCGCGGTCTTTCCGAATTTTTCAACTTATTATCAAATTTTCAGTTAGAACAAACCAATAATTAATTGAATTTAACATAAATAATTCTTGAAGTGATTTATTATTATTTAACATGATATTGTTTGAAAAAATATTATTGTTTATAACTATCTATATTTGGTTAGAAGAAAATTGTTTTGGTTGAAAAGTCTACCACTATGTTTTTGGTTTGAAATTACTCTTTTGGTTAAAAATTCTACTATTTGGTTGAAAATGTTATTATTTTGTGGAAAATGCAACTATTTTGTTGAAAATTCGGTTTATCTTTGGTTGAAAATTAATTTTTTTAAATGAAAATATAACTATTCCATTTTTGGGTAAAAATTTATCTTTTTTAGTAGAAAATTAAACTCTTTGGTTGAATTTTGAACTCTTATCTTATGTTAGCAATACATTTTTTAGCATTTATTTCTTTGGTGAAAAACTTAACTATTTTGCTAAAAATTCGTTTTTTTACTATTAAGAATTTTGGCTCTCCACTAAAAATTTAATGGAAAATTGATCTTTTCTGGTTGAAAATGCATACATTTTCTTGAAAATTCGTATTTTTGGTAGAAAATTTATCTTCTTGGTTGAAAATTCATCCATTTTTTTCTAATGCAACTGCTTAGTTTAAAATTTATCTACTTTGGTTGAGGATTCAGCTATTGTGTTGCAAATTCGTCTTCTTTGGTTCAATTCAACTTTTTTCGATTTAAACTAAAAATGTTTTTTGTTGAAATATTTACTATTTCGTTTAAATTTGAGCTATTTTGCAAATAATTCACTTTTTTGTGTTGTTGATTCATCATTTTAGTTTAAAATTCAACTATTTGATTGTAAATTGAACTATTTAGTGGAAAGGAACTTTTTTCTTGAAAATTCACATTTTTTTGTGGAAAATTAAACTACAGTGAATCCTGGATTTAGCGCCTGCTCACGACAAAACCTACTTAAAACAAAACACCTCGCGAAACACTTCAAGTGGGAAGCACACACTTTTGCGCAGCGCATAATGCACGACGCAGTTTCACAACCAGATAGACGAAGAAGTTATTGAACATAAAATCACTGCATTTTATACATATTAGATTAACTATCTACGAAAAACACTTTTTTCACAAATCTCACGTCTACACTTGACAGTTTGAGGTTACAAAACGCTGCAGTGGGACTCCGATGCTTAAATTCCAGTTTTAGTTGAAAATTTTTCTTTTATAAGTTCCAAATTCGTCTTTTTTGGTGGAAAGGAACTTTTTTCTTGAAAATTCACATTTTTCTGTGGAAAATCAAACTACAGTGAGTTCTGGATTTAGGGCCGGTTTTGGGGTTTACGGTGGACATAAGTCTAGGGACTCCGAACGTGGTAAGAATATTTTGAAAATTATTTTCCTAATATGGAGAGAAGGGTAAACTAAATATTTAACGGAAATGTAGAAGAAAGTTTGCTGTTTCGCGTTAAAATGAATGTGTTTCCTGCTTAAAACAAAACACCTCGCAACACACTTAAAGTGGGAAGCACACACTTTTGCCTAGCGCATAATGCACGACGCAGTTTCACAACCAGACAGACGAAAAAGCTATTGAACATAAAATCACTGAATTTTATACATATTAGATTATCTACGAAAAGCACAGTTTTTTAAAATCTCACGTCGACATTTGACAGTTTGAGGTTACAAAACTCTGCAGTGGGACTCCGATGTTTGAATTCCAGTTTTAGTTAGAAATTTTACCTTTATAAATTCAAAATTCAACTGTTAGGTATAAAACGCATATATTCTGTATAAAATTCATCTGTCTAGGTAGAAAAATAATCTTTTTCGTTGAAAATTCATCTATCTGTTTGGCGACTGAAATTTTTGTTATAGTTTTTACAAATTTTGTTTAATGGGATGGTGAGACTCACTAAATATTTTTTTACGATTCTGTCAAGAATCCGAGTGATATATTTCACTAAAAATAGTCCAGGTGTTCCTAAATAAAATAATCCATTAACAGCCTCAATTTTTCAAATTATATTTTTTTCAGAAAAAGTTAATTGAAACTGAAAGAAACAATTTGTAGGGGACCTTTTTATAAAAAAGGACTTCTTTTGTACCACCCTAGTATAGATGTGTGATATTAGTGAATTAATTGGTAGCTCAGAAAATAGTGATACGACTCCGACTCTCGATTCGTAGGATCGGAAATGAAATTTTGATTGACAAGGGGAGGCGTCACGCCCAGGGAAATCTACCCTGTGATTTTATATTATTTGTTCAACTCAAGGGCGATTCTGCCCTTCTTCTCGAGGAATGGAGAGAAGAGGAGAGAAGAGGAGAGGAAAAAATTAAACTGGAAGTCAGGTTGACGGTTGTCGTCGTGATGTGATGTCGTGATGTGGCCACCGGTCAAGCTGGGAAACTATTCCCATCGGTTGATGATTAATTCGAGAACGATCTTCTTTGTTCGAAATCACCATAAAAGTAGTCGATCGCACGACAGTATATTTCACTGGATTCCTCGAGTATGAACTTTATCTCATTTTTTCATTGAAAGTCGAATCGTATATTCAAGAGACACTGGTGGACGCCAAGTTCCGTAGTTTTTCCTGGACAGTTTAGTAAAATTTAAAATTTTTTAAACTAATTATACATTTATCTTTAATTTAAATTGCCATCAAATAAAAAATGATTTGTTGGATTTAAATAGCAGTGTCAAGAAGCCAACTTAGTACGAACTACGAACATCAGTTCATTAAAAGTCAAATCGAATATTTATGAGACACTAGTTGACGGCAAGTTCCGTGGTTTTTCCTGGACGGTACAGTCAAATTTAAATTCATTTTGATTGATTCTAAATTAATTTTTAATTTCAATTTAAAATGAATAAAAAATGATTCGTTGGATTTAAATAACATTGACTTGGTCCGAACTACGAACATCAGTTCATTAAAAGTCAAATTGAATATTTATGATACACTGGTGGACAAGTTCCGGGGTTTTCCCTGGACAGTTAAGTGAAATTTAAATTTAATTTAAATTTCACTTAATTTAATTAAATTTAAATTAAATAAAAAAATGTTCGGATTTAAATAATAGCGTCAAGAAGCCAACTTAGCAACAAGTTCAAGCTTTTTAATCAACAATTTTTTCCGTGTAAAAAGTGCCAAATTCATTTTTAGTCTCTCTTTGTATTTTCACCCTTGAGAAAATTTTTTATTTCCTGAAAAATTTCAAAATGCTTAAACAAATTTCTAAATCTTATCGAAATCTTCAAAAATCTACATTTTGTTTTAAATTCGGCATAAACTTCTAATTTTTCTAATTACCTTTTAAAATGATTCGAATTTTTCCTAAAAATAAAAAAAATGCGAAATCAAAAAAATTGTCGCAAAATCTTCCTGATTCTTTTTTAACAATTTTGGAAACCTTTTTAAATATTCTCTTAAAATTGATTTTTGACAATGAGAAATCATTTTTCTAGTTTCCAAGTTTTCGCATTTTTCATTCTTTTAAAACCTTTCAAAATTATTAATATGCTTCCAAATTTTATTTTAAAATCTTCATAAATCAACATTTTGTTTAAAAAAATTTTAAATCTTTTTGAATTTTTAATTAATTTTGAATGTTTTAAAAACTTTGAAAACTACTACTCAATAACTTTTTACATTATTCGACTTTTTCCTATTTACAAAATTCTGCATAAGCTTCTAAATTTTCTAAATATTTTCAAAATAATTAAAAATTTTCCTAAAATTGAAAAAAAATCTACATAATTATGAAAGTTACCTAACAATGGATTCTTTTTTGACAATTTTGAAAATATTTTGACATTATTTAAAATCTCATATCTTTTAAACTTCTATTTTTTGAAATTTTAGGAATTGACTTGAAATCTTTTCGAATTATGTTATAAAATTAAATTTTAATAATAAAACATCATTTGAAATTACCCCATAAATCTTAAGAAAAATTGGTTCTTTTGAAATTTAAGCCTTCTATACGCTTTTTTGAAATTTTAGGAATCCATTTAAAATCTTTTTGAATTTTATCACAAAATTAAATTTTCAAAATAAAAAATCATTTGAAATTTCTCCATGAATCTTAAGCAAAATTTGAGTCTTTTCAAACCATTCAAAATTCTCAAAAAGCTTGAAAATTTTATTTCGAAATCTTCAAAAATCTACGTTTTATTTTTGGAAATCTTTTTAAATTTTTAATTCGTTTTTAATCTTTTGAAAAGTTCTACGATAACTACTAAATGAAATTTGAAATTAATTAAATTTTTCCTAAAATTAAAAAAAAAATTGCATAAACTTCTAAATTTTCTAATTATTTTTCTTAATGATTCGAGATTTTTCTGAAATTTGAAAAATTTTGCATAATTATAAAAATGGCCTAAAAATATTTCGGATTTTTTTCAACAATTTTGAAAATCTTCTGAAACATTTCAAAATTTCAAACAAAAGAATAAAATAAATACATTTTGTTTTAAATTTTAAAAAATTGATATCTCTTAAACTTACGCGACTTTTCTGTAAAATTTTGTAATCTAGCAAAATAAAAAAATTTTGCTTTAAAGCCTTCTACATTCATTTTTGAAAATAAAAAATCATTTGCAATTTTCCTAGGACTCTTCAGACAACTTATTTTTGTTTTTTTGAAACCTTTCGAGATTCTTAAAACGGTTCAAAATTGTATTTCTAAATCTTTAAAAATCTAGAATTTGTTTGAAAAATTGTAAATCTTTCTCAATTCTTTATTAGTTTTAAATCTTTTGAAAACTTCTAAAAGTTCTAAATATGTTTTTAAATTATTCAAATTTTTCCTAAAATTAAAAAAAAATACTGTATAATTATAAAAATTGCTTAAAAATATTTCGGATTCTTTTTTGACAATTTTGGAAATATTTTAAAAGCTTTCAAAATTCTTACAAAGTTTCTAAATGTATTTTTCAAAATCTTCAAAAACCTACATTTCATTAAAAATTTGTTTCAATCTTTTTAATTGTTAAAATATTTAAATAACGTTTAAAAACTCTCTAAATATCTCTTAAACTTACTTGATTTTTTTCTAAAATTTTGTAATCCAGCAAAATAAAAAAATGTTGAATCTTAAAGACGATATTTTTATTCTCTTGTAACCATTCAGCATTCTTAAAAAGCTATTTTATTTCAAAATCTTAGAAACACCACATTTTAAAATAAATTTTTGAAATATTTTCCAGTTTTAAATTAGTTTTGAATCTTTTCAAAAAATTCAAGAACAACAAAATGACGAATCCAAAATGGCGGACTTGTTTGCTAACAAATTTGTTGGATTCAGTTTAAATTCCGTATTGGACTTTTTTGGGTCTTGAATCACGAATCTAAAATCGAAAAT
>CAKNXH010061420.1:0-11711 GCA_932178445.1 Andricus quercusramuli
AGGATACGCTGTAGCGTATCCGCTCCGTTCGTTCGGTCCGCCAGGGCAATAATGTCAGGGTTTTGGTGATCTCAACAATTTGTGAGGGGGTGGGGGGTAAATTCTCAAAATGTCGGGGGTTAATTGGGTACTTCTTCAGAATTTCTGTTATTCAAAATTCTGGTAGGGAATCTTTCTTTTGGAATTCCTTTTCTTTTTCGACCAAAAATTCATTAATACTTTATATAAAATTTGGAATTATTCTCAAAAGAATTCAAAGTCTTGATACTTTGGCGTACGAGAATTGTGTTAAGATTTCATTTCGAATAGTTGTATTTAACCATAAATAATTCTGAAAACTTTCTAATATTCATGAGCCATGGAATGTTGCAATTAATTTAAGATTAAATAATTAAAATGAACACATACCTTCGGAACTGCTTCTTATAAGTCTTATAAAAATATAATAATCTAAAATTTCCGTTGAGCGCTAGGCCTTTTTGAGGCCACTTAAATTCTCAAAATCCCAAATCTCAAAATTAATTAAATAAAAATCCAGAAAAATAATTTTAAAAAACGATAAACTAAACTCAATTTAAAGAACGCAGTGTACCGGCATCTCACACGGTTAGCTCAGACTCGGTAGTTGGGCGTGTTTCGCAAATAAAGAGGGTTCGAAAATATCAATAAATGACAACACAACATTTACACCAAATGCATGTTAATTAAGAAAAAAAAAAGAGAAATAACAAGCCCGATTTAACAATTGACCTTCTGCCATATGTCGGATCTTGACAAAAACTAATGGTTTACAATCCTAAAAATTGGTCAAGGCTCAAATAATACTTTTCTCGACATGTTCACAATGAGAAAAATCTTAAATCCTAACCTAAAATACTCGACCTAAACTAACCTTGAGTGGTTAGGCTTCTCTGCCTGGAACTCCATGCTAGGCAATTTAAAACAAAACTTAAGAGCTCTAAATTCTAACCTATAATCGAGCTAGGCCAACTCCCAGAAAAATGCAATTCAATCGCTTAAACAAATCTCAAAAATAACCATTCACGAATATTCCGTACGATAAGAACCAAAATTCTTCAACAAAATTCGATTGAAGAAAATTATTCATCATGTTGATTTCAGAAGTCTAGTCGTTAGTGAAACATAACCTCAAAACTGACCATAGCCTAACTTCACTAAATTAGTAATGACCCATGACTAGTCATAGCCTAATTTATTCAATCAGTAATAGCCAAACTGAAATCTCTGCTTAAACTCAACCAGGGGGATGCTTCCACTGTACTGCCCAATGTAAAAAATGTGTCATGAGAGTTGAAAACGGCCGTCGGCGGCGCCAGTAGTAACTTTGTTCTACAAAACCATGCAACACCATAGCAAAAAAGTATAAAAGTTACAAAATAAATATGAAAAACAATGCAAAATAATTTTTCCTTCATATAGTATAGTCATGTAGTGAATGAGACTTATGTACTTACTTATTATTTTGTTTAATGTAGGAAAAGCGGCATAACTGACATAATTCAAACCAAAAAAATTGCATGGATATTCGGAACTTATAAAAAATAATGAAAAAATTAATAACGAATACACAAATTTATGAAAAAAATTTTCGAAAATATACATCATCGGATTATGAAATTTCAAATATTTTAAATAACAACAATATTCTTAATTGGCAAAAAATAAAATCCCGAAAATAAAAATATCCGAAACTAAAATTGACCGACTTCGAGACCGAATTATAAAATTTCCGGATTGCACAATCAACGAATTATACAAATTGAATTGATAAATTATGAAATTATAAATGAAACAAACAATTCAATTAATAATTAATTAATTATTTTCGGCAAATTTAAATTTCAGGAATTTAAATATTCATGGGAATTTCACAATTCATTTATTTTATGATTCGTTCAGTTTTGTAATTCGTTAAGTTATATTTTCGGCATTTTCTTGTTGATTTGTAGTTTTGTTATTTATTTTTTTGTTATTTTGTATTGGCCCCGGATATTCAAACACTTTTATTCAAAATCGGACGATTTTCGCGTATTCCCGTCCTAATCACAAACTCCCCGAGTGGCGCATTATCAATGAACAATTTTTTTATTACATGCAATATTTTTTTGGAATTTTTCTTTTTAATTATAAATGAATAAATTTTAAACTCTTATTAGTAATTTGTATTTAAAAAGTCATTTTTCATGTATACAGTTTAAATTTTCCCGCAATTTTGACTCGAGCAACTAGCGCACCTACCGACGAACAGGTTCACCTGCTTTTGTAACCTCATAACAATCATTAGTTTCATTCTCTACGCATTTTTTGATCTTATTGTCAAAATTTTAGTGCATGTCACGTGGTAGGCCGATTTTGAATAAAATATCGTGTCATTCGACGGGAACCCTTTGACGGACTCGTCCGATGTTGTCTGTACTCGGCGGCAGGCGCGCTTCGCGCGCCTGGATATCGCCTCGTACAGAAAACATCGGCCTCGTCGCGTCGAAGATGTGGTTCCCGTCTCATGACACAACCCTGTAAAAAGGAGAGCATTGAAGTAGATTATACGGCATTGAAAAAATCGTACACTTTAATGCCTATAAATCCAAACAAATTCCGTTTTTGTCCGAATGCGTTTCATGGAATTAGACAGTTTTCGTTCGAATCATTTTGAATCACACAAAAAAATTATAGCATTAAAGTGGCTTCTTTGTGATGCCGTTGATATAATGCCATTAAATGCACTTGAATGACCGTATCAGTTTAATGCCATGCAATGCCTTCAGCGATCGAAGGCATAGAATGGAAACAATGCCGTTCAGTGCTGTTGAATTACCAAATAAGTCGAATGCCATTTAATGCTTTTTCCGACCGGATATATCGAATACAATCAATGCATTCGAATGCCGTTAAATCAACGTTCGGACAAAAACGGAATTTGTGTTGATTTATAGGCATTAAATTGTACAATTTTTTCAATGCCATGTAATCCAATTTAATGCTCTCCTTTTTACAGGGAATGTACTATTATTAAAATGTAGTGACGAAGATCTAATTTTTTTATATTGTTGTTTTACAATATAATGCGACTATATAACAAATATAATAATTATATATACATATATTATAAACAAATAATAAGATACATCATGAAATATTATTTTCTATTACAAATAACAAACTCTCAAATGCGATATATGTTTGAAATCAAATAAACTTTGTAACGAAGCTAAAATATTCTAACATTTGTCTAGTCACTCTTAAAGAAAGATATTGACGAATATTTTCATCTTTGGCAACGCTCAAATTAATTGAGAATTATTTTTCGAAGTCTTATAATAAATTGCGATTTAGAATCAGATTTTAGCTTTTCAAATATTTCGCAAAGATTTCCAAAGATTTCAAATATTTCGCAAAGATTTCCAAAGATTTCAATGATTTTCTAAGGAGTTCAAAGATTTCAAATATTTCGCAAAGATTTCGGATAGATTAAAAATATTTCATACAAAATTCAGATAGATTTCAAAGAGTGCACAAACATTTGAATGATTTCCCAAACAATTGACAAAAATGTCAATAATTTTACCAATATTATCAGATATTTCAAATTTTTCGCAAAGATTTCCAAAGATTTCAATGATTTTTTGAGGATTTCAAAGATTTCAAATATTTCGCAAAGATTTCGGATAGATCAAAAATATTTCATACACAATTCAGATAGATTTCAAAGAGTGCACAAAGATTTAAATGATTTCCTAAACAATTGACAAAAATGTCAATAATTTTACCAATATTATCAGATATTTTAAATATGTTTCCAATTTTTCGCAAAGATTCCAATGATTTTTTGAGGATTTCAAAGATTTCAAATATTTTGCAAAGATTTCGGTTATATCCCTGCTTAAAAAAACCGTTAGAACCCGTTAGAACATGGGCTTATACCTGGTTGTAGACGGCACCGTAGACGGTTTTTGCAACAGGGTTCTGCCCCGGGTCTTATCCGGTCCTAAATGGATCAAGAAATTGTGCTCCAATCGGGTTCTATATGGGTTCTACTCGGTCTCATAATGGGTTCTAAATGGGATCAATAAATTATGCGCCAATCGGGTTCTACATGGGTTGTAACCAGGTTATATCCGGCCCTGAAAAGGGTTCTAAGTGGATCGAGGGATTGTACGCAATCTGGGTTTACACCTGGGTGTAGACGGAGTCGTAGACGGTTTTTGCAACAGGGTTCTGCCCCGGGTCTTATCAGGTCCTAAATGGATCAAGAAATTGTGCGCTAATCGGGTTCTACATGGGTTGTAACCAGGTTATGCCCGCCCCTGAAAAGGGTTCTAAGTGGATCAAGGGATTGTACGCAATGTGGGTTTATACCTGGGTGTAGATGGAGTCGTAGATGGTTTTTGCAAATAGGGCATGCTCAGGGTCTTAATTGTGCGATAATCGGGTTCTACATGGGTGTAGAACATTTTCCGCATGTATATGGTCTTATGCGGGTTTTAAGCAGGTCGTAACCGGTCCTAAGAGGATTCTATACAAAACCAAATATTGTTTTCCGTGGAGGGTATTCTACGGTTCAAAAGTTTTTGATGCTCAAAAAAGTTTCTAAGATGTCAATTGTTTAAACAATGGAACCATACGGTTTTATGCAGCAGGTATGTGATAGCTATTTTGGTGAGACACAGATAAATAAAATGGAAAATATTGCATTAGCTTTTTAATATTATTTAGAAAAATGAATTTACAATTTTTACAATAGTAAATTTTTAAATAAACAAACGCTTTTTTCATTATATAGTTTTTTTCAGTTGAATACTTTTAAATAATATTTAAAACGTGGGAACACATTCACCCTATTTTTGATGGTGAAAAAACTTTGTCTTAAGTTTAAAAACAGGCTCATAAATTAGTGTGATCTTTAACACTTTTTTTAAATCTAAGAACACATAGTGAAGAACGTATAGTTTATACATTTTTCAATAAACTTAAATTGCATTTTTGTTAATACATTAAACGTAGGAACACATTTCATATCGTATTTTTGTATGGTGAAAAAACTTTGTATTAACTCTAAACGCACGTCGTATTACAGCTCATATATTATTGTAAGATTTAACACTTTTCTTTATAACTAAGAACACCGATTTTGATCAACTTGAAATATGTTACCTCAAATATGAAGTTCACATAAAAGAAAATAATAATGATTTCGAACGAAACCTATTGTAGAGATACTATTTTTTCAATGTAATTGAAGAATTAGATAATAATAATTCCGATTTCGAAATTCTCTCATTGCTTACAATAGTAGGTACCTACATGCCAAAAAGATTTCCATTTAATTTTAATTGGAAAGACTAAATTTTAACAAATTCAGCTCAATAAAACTTGAATCAGTAAGCTTCAAATGATTAAAATCGTAGATTTGCAGATCCTTTTAGTTTTGAATTATTCAAACCCTGAAAACTTACGGGCCTTTCGGTGTCAAGTCGAGGTTTCAAAGCTTTCAATTGTTTGTTTGACAATGCAGGTTTACAAACTTTCTCATCACATTTTGTGACAGGAACCTGTTCCAAAAATATTTTCCTTATAACACTTTATTAGTATTAAGTCTTTCTTTCTATTATTATTAAAAGTTATTATTACAAAAAGACTTTCAACTGAGCACGCAACCAAAGAATATAACATGTAATATATAATATCAATTCTCTATACTGACCTCACATTTTAAAAGTGCCTTGTTTTGAATCATAGTCTTATTTAAATCAGATAAAGAAGACTGCTGAGAGACAGTTTTTACTAAATTGTGCGATGTGAATTTAGTCCTTTGCCGTTCTCTCTGCACCGCAACATCTTTCTCCGATTCTATAATAGTATTTAAAAAAATGTTCATACATATGATCCAATATTGCACTTTACTGAAATATTCTGAATGGTTTTTGCAGATTTCATGTACAGTAATTTCGATACACATATAAAATAAAAATAAAAAAATTGATTATCATTTCGAACTCGAAAGTTCATTGCCTCACTACCCGCTTCGGGTAGTGTGTCTAGGTGGATAAATACTACCAGTATGGGTCCACCACACCCACGACGGGCCAACAGCACGCAGTATTCCCGATCGGTCACCCATCCAAGTACTAACCGCGCCCAACGCTGCTTAACTTCAGTGATCTTACGGGAACTGGTGTTTTCAGCGTGGTATCGCCGTTCGATACACATACATAAATAAATTTTCAGGGTGGCGATTGGGCGAAGGATTTAAAATTCTCGGCCAATTCCCGGTCAACTTAAAGTAACATATTTTTAATTATCGCGAAGCGCAAATATTTATTCGAATTCATGACTTTTATTAAAAACATTCTGTAACACAATATAGAAAAAATAGCAAAATGATTTTTTTTAATAGAAAAAAAATAAGATACTTTCCGTCATGACTTAAACAAATTTCAGGGGATTTCATAGATTTCTAGATACATTAAAAGATAAAAATACTTTAAATTCTTCAGAAGTTTTTAAATCATCTTTAAATGTCTTCAAATCATTAAAATATTTCAAAATCCCTTAAACTTCATTAAAATCTGTTGAAATTTATTGAAAAATCTTCAAATTCCATCCAATTGGTTAAACTGCCATGAAATCTTGTGAAACTCTAACAAAACCTATTGATAACTCTTTGTAACTTTCAAAAATCCCTTTATCATCAAAATTAATCAATTTCTCTTTTAGCATTCATTGAATTTGATTTAAATCATTTAAAATCTTTTTGTCCCTTGAAACTTAATAAAATACCTGAAGATCTTTTGCAATGCTTTATAGTATTTTAAAAATTACTTTAAATTGTGTGAAATATTTGATAATCCTGGGCAATGCTGTGCTTTCATTGAAGAAAAACTTCAATTTTACTGCGATCATAAGTAACCCCCGTTTTTTAAATTAAATTCTCTTTTTTCCCCTGGCCAATAAAATTCGTAGTCAAGTCGACTCAAAAAAAAAGTTAGAGTTTGAATAACAAACACATCGTAAAAAAAATTTCTTGTAACTATCCACTGCGTTTTTGTAATTTTACCTAAACCTGTAAAATTACGAGTTCAAAGTAGTGAACTTCCAACCACAAAATGTAGAAACATCACTTTGAATGCAGTGGTTTTACCAATTTTTGTAAAGTTACGTCTCTGAAAGTAGGCACTAATTTGAGTCCTACTTTGAGAGAGGTAAATTTACAAAAAATGGTAAAACCACTGCATTAAAAGTAATGTTTCTACATTTTGAGGTTGGAAGTTCACTACTTTGAACTCGTAATTTTACAGGTTTAGGTAAAATTACAAAAACGCAGTGGATAGTTACAAGAAATTTTGTTTACTTTATTATTGTTTATTATTTGTTTATTAGGTTAGATTGCAGAATAGGGGCGTCACCTCTGTTTTGGCTGAAAAAAATTTTTTCCCCAGTAACAAACTATTGGAATATGTAATTGAACGATAAATGAAGCAATTTGATCAGGAAAACGTTTAAAATTATTGTTACTTTTGTTACTACGATGTCTCAAATATGGGTCCCTTGAGACACCCTGGCGGACCGAACGAACGGAGCGGATACGCTACAGCGTATCCTTATAGTATCCACATCGTATCCTCTCCGTATCATGCAAGAAAAACTCATTAAAAAAGGAAGCTGAACATTTCACTTGTTGAAATTCGGATTCTACGTGAAATTTTACGTTAAAAGGTCACGGAGTAATCGCAATAGTTTTTCTTGCAACATTAAAAACTTTAAAAAAATATAATACTTATCGATAACGTGGGCTGAAGGCGACTTCAAACGCATCGTCGACGGATAAAGCCTATGAACTGCTACTGAATGACGATACGTTTGAAGTCGCCTTCAGCGCACGTCATCGATAAGTATCATATTTATTAAAAGTTTCTAATGTTGCAAGAAAAACTATTGCGATTACTCTGTGACCTTTTAACTCAAAATTTCACGTAGAATCCGAATTTCAACAAGTGAAATGTTAATCTTTCTTTTTTGATGAGTTTTTCTTGCATGATACGGAGAGGATACGATGTGGATACTATAAGGATACGCTGTAGCGTATCCGCTCCGTTCGTTCGGACCGCCAGGGCAAGAGGAGACGGGACGTTGGAAAGGGGTAGGGATTTGACCAACATTATTTTTGTGACCAGTCTAAGGGGTGCCCTCCCGCCCCCACAAGACGTTGGAAATGGGTAGGGGTTTATTCAACATTATTTTTGTGACCATTGCATATCTATTTTTTATTTTTGTGACATACATATCTCGATAGCCAAGGGCGTCCTTTCGTCACATATCGTGACAGACCCATATTTGAGACATCGTAGTGACAAAAGAAACAATAATTTAAAACTTTATCCTTATCAAATCGCTTCATTTAGTGTCTAATTAAAGATTCTAATAGTTTGTTGCCGAAAAAAAAAAATTTTCCAGCCAAAACAGAGGTGACGCCCTTATTCTGCAATTGCACCGTTTATTATTGTTTTATTATTGTTTACTTTATTATTTTATTTATGCAATAACAAAATAAATACCTCCAACAAGACCTATTATTGCAGGGCACATCGCGGATCCACAGAGAACCGTAACCTCCCTATCACGTTGCTTCTCGAAGTCCACCAGAATTTTTGGAAGATTTTTACTTTTTACACGAGACAGTGAAATAATCTCGAAAGTTGAATGCTTTTTACCCGGGCTGATACACGTTTTCAGATACTTCACTAACGCGTGTGATATCGCACGCGTTGGTTCTGCGGACATTTTTGCACGTGTAATTTGCCCGTTTCAGCCCGTTTGCCGTTGTGTGTAATCATGGCCGACAACAATGGCAGTGAATTTCACGTTGTGACGTAATAATCCGAAATGGCCGTACACTGGTTGGAGATTCATTCGGCAATCTGATTGGTTCGTTTAAATGTTACTTGTAGAGCGGCAAAATGCATGTTCTCTGTTGTGCATTCGTCAACGGTCAATGACATGTTTGTTTTGTTCATCGCAGTGTTTCATGACTTTAAAAATATGTATATCCTTGTAAATGATAATGTGTGAAATATATATCTTTGTGAATTATTGAATAATAGCATAGACTGTACAAAGATAAAATATAATTCAGAAATTATTTTTATAAATAACATAATAAAAGTAAGTATTATTCCTTTTAATAAAGTCATTAAAGATTTATTCTAACCTTAAATTTTTAATTTTGATCTTATGGTGATTTTACATTTTTCTTATAAAACTTCAGAATTCTTGTAAAAGTGATAGAAAATGTATGTTTAGTTCATTATGACATTTTAGTTAATTTATTTTATTAGATATGAATAAAAAAGAAGGAACAAAGAAGGATTTAAATATCAAACGAGTTTTGCCTGATGGTACAAAAATACCACATTCTTCAACAGTTTATAGACGCAGAAGCAATCTAAATGCTGCCTTGGATGCCGGTAAATTAACGAATTCAATCAATCATTTATTCATTGGGTGGTAACCAAATGCAAAAATATTAAGTTCTCACTATTTTCACACTGTTTTTCACCAATTTGCATCAATTTTCTCAGCTTAAAAAAACTGCTAAAACCAGGGTTGAAATTGGATAAAACGCCATTAAAATCCCGGATAGACTCCCATATTATATTCTGGTATTTCAACAGGATCTGTGAGTTCTACCGGGAAACTTTTACATAATTGTGCAATTTTACCCGGGTGTAAGCGGGTTCTACATGGGTACTTTGTATCAGAAATAGAATTCTTGTAATTACCAATTCCTATTTTATCTACATTTTTTTAACAAGCACAAAAAATAATATATCGATTTGAATTTTAGAAACTTAAATAAAAAACACTACATTTTTTGTATGAGTCCATACACGTTCCTTTGTATATATCTTTTATTAATGTTCTAAAAATTTCTACTAAATCTTATTTCGTGTGGCCGAACCACAAGTTGGTCTAAAAAAGCTGTTAATGAGATAGGAATCGTTTAATTCTCGCTTGGCCGCAATAGTGAATAAATGTAGTAAAAATTTAAAATTGAAATAAAATTTTAAAAATCCCGTTGTAGTATAAGAAAAAGATTTCTATTGCACAATGGAATTTCCAACATAAAAAGTGGTCACTTTTTAAAAGACGCTTAGAAGTGTTTTATTCTGAGTGTTACCAATTTAAAATTATGTATTTGGAAGGTTTGAAACATTTTATGGAACAGTTACATCAGTTCAAAGAATCACCAAATTACAAATTTATCAATTTTTAATTAGTTTCAATTGAGGGCATTTTTAATTTTTTCGTAATTGGAAAAGAGAATTTGGAAAATATTTAATGACTGAAAGGCCAGTAAAGAAGAATGTTTTTTATTTAAAATTTGTCTATCATTTTATAATTTGAATTGTCAAAATAATATAATTTCTGGCACCAAATACCCATGTAGAACCC
This sequence comes from Andricus quercusramuli, assembly GCA_932178445.1. Lineage (NCBI taxonomy): Eukaryota > Metazoa > Arthropoda > Insecta > Hymenoptera > Cynipidae > Andricus > Andricus quercusramuli. The sequence goes on from CAKNXH010061420.1 coordinate 10,471, forward strand.
GCTTACACCCGGATAAAACTCGACAATGATGTAAAAATTGCAGGGTAGAACCCAGTTAGATCCTGTTAAAGTACCAGAGTATAATATGGGAGACTAACCGGGTTCGAATTGGCGTTTTATCCGGTTCTAACGGTTTCTTGAAAGCAGGGAATCAAGTGTCACATATGGTCTTCAGCAATGTCTTCATTCTCTACATAACTTCTGATAAAAACAATATAATTAGATGTTCTTAGTGTCGACTAGAGTTCTTTATCAATCAGTTATATTACTTTGAAAACGGTAACAAGCTAGAATAAGAATATAACCAAGAAATAAATTATCTGAGAATTTACGATAACCTATTAATTGTGGAAAAATTCATCAATAATTTTATTGATTTAATAGTTACTTAAAATATTGCGTACAAAACGCTAAAAATATTTAATATTATGGGTGTCTGTATATGATAAAAAGAAAAAAATTAAAGTTTTATTTGAAATAAAATGAACCTTTACGGATAAAGCCTTTACTTCATTATTATCTTTTGCTTTACCTATTTTATGCTATTTAAAATTCCTAATCTAGTAAATAACCAATATTTAACTAGAAAAATAACGCAAACAATATAAATATTGTTAAAATCAGAAATCCTTTTAAATTCTTCAACATTTTTTGAGGTTCTCGTTTAAATAACTCGAGATTAAATTCTCGAGAATTTAATAAGTTTCATCCTCACAATTCAAATTATGTGGCGTATTAAAAGCATTTGCTTCAATAGTTTCCTCATATCTGACGTCCTAAGTGCCTACAATTTTTTGTAGAGATTTCTGATTTGGCAGCAGAGGCTTCCAGTACAGAAACAGTGGTAACCGAATGTGATGCTAGATCATCTAATAAAGATCAATCTTCCGGAGATACATATCAGGACAATACTTTCCAATTGTCGCAAACGGATGAGCTAAAAAGAAAACTGTCTCCGTCAAATTTATCTCCTGAAAGTACCCAGACTGCACTTGGAAAAACTATCCTTATCTATTTCACCACTAGAACCCGCCTAGACCCTGGTATGACGCCCATACTATCGATTTTTTGAATCCCAGATTGGACCACGTTAGACCCGTTTCGGCACCCAAATTGCACTTGGCAAAAATATCTTTATGTATGATCCCAATAGAACCCGTCTATACCCTGGTAAGATGCCCACTGTTGATTTTTTGAATCCCAGATTAGACCACAGTAGACCCGTTTCGACACCCAGACTG